>WNHD01008270.1:0-16714 GCA_011057455.1 Ganaspis sp. Gsp50
TCTGCAGTATTTATATATGATGATTAAAATCGTTATTGTCTGATTTCATAATTCATTTTAAAATATCACAATATACCCAGGAACAAAAACCTATGGATGAATTTCTTTGTGATTCACAATTTCTTACGGTTCACAATTTCTTTGTGAATCGTAAATTTTAAGAATGCGGATTTCTTAAAATTTACGCTTCCCATAGAAATCCATTCATAGGTTTTTTTTTCTGGGTATATATCGATATACTCATATAATGACCATAATATGAATATATCGATATACCCATATTATGGTCATAATATGAATAAACTTTAGATATACCCATATTATGGTCATAATATGAATAAACTTTAGATATACTAGGTTACGACGTTACCGGCTAATTTGGACATCTATTAATATTAGATAGCTTTTTAATTAAGCTCTTGGTTTTGGACATCTATTAATATTAGATAGCTTTTTAATTAAGCTCTTGGTTTGAGCTCATAATATGAATATATCGATATACTAATATTATGACCATAATATGAATATACCGATATACCCATATTATAATCATAATATGAATATATTGATATACCCATATTAAATTATATTAGAAATGTAATAATATCTCTATAATAGTAATATGAAATTCTTCTTGACATTGTAGTACGAATTGAATTAAATATTACACTGTTGCGAAAAACGCATTAACTAGATCAATATTGCAATAGCAACAACTTAATTCTCGATTGAAAAAACGAGAATCAGAGCGTCATAAAATGTAGGTTAAACTTTTGAGTGTACTAAATGTCCTCGTTCCGCAAACGTAAGAAAGCTTTCACGTCTTAGGACGATAACAGCTTTCTTTGAATCGATAATACAACGACCATGTCAAGAGAGAAGCCGATCTCGAGGGTGATTTTGTCGGATAATAAGCAAGAAGTGCGAATGTTGAAATGGAAAAAAGAGGGAAAAGTGCAGGACGGAGTGAAGGCGTGAAGTTGAATGGGGAAAGGGACAATGTGAAGTAGGTAAACGTCACCTGGGAAGGAGAAGAGCTGTCTTGCGTCGCGTCGACTGAATAGCGAACAATATGATGCACCTTATCACCTTTCCAGACTATTCAGCAGTGGATGAAGGCGTTGAAAAATTCCTATTTGTGACTGTCGGCCCGTGAATTCTCGTTTCGGTCTGCTTTCGTTGCTAATTAAAAAAACATGCTAGATGTGCCGCTGATGGGAGCAGAACGAAGCAGGAAGACTAATTACGTTATTTATAAGCCCACCAACACCAACGTATCTATATGACCATGTGCGCCTGATAAGTAGGTAGCTAGAAAGAGCGCTCCATGCATCGCTGAATACCCCAGCCTTACAGAACAAGCTGGATTATTCTTGAGACATCCTCAGAACACCTACGTCTAAATGTCGGTGCCCTGATAATTGTATTTATTAAAATGTTACGCGTTCTAGTTCTCGCGTGTTCTTGAATCAAGACACACTCTATTGATAAAATGTAAATATTTATTTCATTCTGATAACCACATTGATGAAATGTTGAATCACATTGCTGAAATATGAATTAAAAGTGAATGTTGTGCGTATAGAATCGTTTGTTTGAATTCTTTGTTTGAACAAAGCAATAAAAGATTGTAGCGATTTAAAAGATAAAAGATCTTTTAACAAAAAGATAAAAGATAAGATTGTAGATTTAACATTGAATATAATTTTTTTGCACATTTTTCATATTCGCTTGTTGATTAGCGGTTTCAAGTGGATGCAATTGTTTAAACATACGACAGAATGATATGAGTACATTCAGGACGTAAGCTCATGGCTGGTGTGGTCAATGTCCAAGTGGAAAAACGAGCACTAAAAAAATCGGTTGTTTGCAAAATCCTTGGTCATTATTTCGACCGAGGTCCTCGTATATACGTGTACAGAGTTAAAATGAATATGCAGAAGGCACTAGAGCCACAGCCACCCCAGTGATATTTACGACGGCTCATGCATAACTGCTCGCTTCAAAAGGAAAACTCCGCTCGCTCTTCTCGAGAGCGGAAAAAGGGATAACGAGAGAGGACGCGTAACTGCACTTATGCGAAATAAACGCATAAACAATTCGACGCCACGTCTCATTTAGATGTAAAACATCGCAGCAAAATCTTTGTTCCATCAAACCAGGAATTCATGAATGATTTCTGCCGGCTAAAAAATTACTCCTCTCATATTGTGTTTCTCCAACCGCACAAAAACTCGCGCTCTACTTTCTTTCAAAGAAACCACTACATTTTTTATCCACAAATAAGTGCATATAAAAAATATGTTATTTCATACATATAAAAATTCAGAGTGCAGAGAATTTTTAAATCCTACAGTGATTGAAACTTTACTGAAATAATTTTTTCGAACACTAGAATGGAAGTTTCCATTCACCTAATTATTAAATATCTACTAGATATTCAGGAGTGCGATTTGTAACACTTGTTATTCTCAATTAGATAAATTATTTTCTTCCTAACCAAAAGTTCCGTGAATGCCTCTAATCATCATAAGTTCTACCATTGATGAAACTCAGATGGCCTCCGACTGCAAACTCAGCTCATTAGATATCTACTTTATTTCGGAAACCTAAAGTCGTTTCAGGAAGAGCACTTCAGCAGAACTAAGAAGCGATTGCTTCTAAAATTCTATTTTAAGGATGATAGAGAAAAACTGGGTCCAAGGGAATACTTCTGCAAATCGTCTTTGCGACGCAAGGTTTCACGATAATTCTAACTCACCACCACGATCGTCTTGGATCTTGTAATTCCACTTTATACGGGAATCCTTTTTACAATTTTTTTTGCTTCTTTTCTCTTTAAAGAAGTTGAGCTCACTTGCCTGCTTGCAACCAGTCTTCATCGTTTCTTTGCATCCCAAGGATTGCTCTTCTTTTCGACAGGGAATGCTATCATTAATTTCTCTCTGGAACGCAGATGATATGTTTACTTGATTGTCAGTTCAAACTTTATGGCCAGATTAAATTAAGATAAACCCAGTAAAGAAGTGTAAATGTTTAATTGTATATATTTTAAAGTCGGAATGCAGTTGCATTAATTCGAACCATAATTAATGACCAGACGCGGGAAAATTGTAGCATTTGACGACATGTTTAATCATTACTAGATTAGTTATTAAATGTGCGATGCCTACGATGAAGACAAGTTGACTTGAGTTTCTTGTTTTTCCCTGGGGAGTGCAAAAAGCAACTAGTTTATTCTACTTTGTATAGGCACTGACAAGTGGAATTTATTACCTGATTTATTAATTAAGAGACAGAAAAGGTTGAGGGAGCTGTTTTTTGTTAAAATACTCTTTGGGCATTTTTTATTTATTTTTAGAAGATGCTTTTCTTTATCATTCCTTTTGTAAATTGCAATCTCTTTTGCTTTCAATTCGTTTTGTAAATTTTAATCTCCTTTGTAAATTTCAATCTCTTTTGCAAATTTCAATCTCTTGCAAATTTCAATCTCTTTTGCAAGTTTTAATCTCTTTTGCAAGTTTCAATCTCTTTTGCAAATTTCAATCTCTTTTGCAAATTTCAATCTCTTTTGCAAATTTCAATTCCTTTTGCAAATTTCAATCTCTTTTGCAAATTTCAATTCCTTTTGCAAATTTCAATTCCTTTTGCAATAATAATTCATTTCCCTGCAAAGAATCTTTTCTTTCTTTTTCCTATTTTTCATCCACTCCTGAACCATCTTCTTAAATTCTTTCCACGTTCTCTTGACAACTTCCAATATTCACCATTCCTCTTTTACTTCATTCCACACATGTTCCCTAGTTTTTTCTATACTCATTCGCATACTTTGCATATCTCGGTTTTGACACATTTTCAGTACCTGTAATCTTTAATCTTATTTTTCAACTTCTCCATGCCTCCTAAAATTTCGTTAAATATTTTTAGATCCTTTTTTGCACCATGAATTGCAGATCGATTCGACTATATCTTTTTCACTGCATAGCTCGACGAAAAGAGAGGAATTGTACTTCAATAACAGAAGAAACGTTATTGGCGTATTTTTTATTATTAACAACTAAAGCACCGTCGACTTTATGATCCACGTGTTAAAATGATACGTCAAAATAACGAAGTTTACGTAATTAGCCCCAAATGTGCAACATTTAGCCACGAAGGTAGGTTATGTAAATAACTATTTCATTGCACTATCTGCAGACATGGAAAATACTTTATAGACGAGAAAGAGAAGAAGGAAAAAATGAAAATGGAAAAAAGGTAAAAAGGAAAAAAGGAAAAAGGAAAAAAGGAAAAAGGAAAAAGGAAAAAAGGAAAAAGGAAAAAAGGAAAAAGGAAAAAAGGAAAAAGGAAAAAAAGAAAAAAGGAAAAAAGGAAAAAAAGGAAAAGAAGGATAAAAAGGAAAAAAGGAAAACAGGAGAAAAGGAAAAAAGGAACAGTCGAATAAAACTTGACAAGATCCTAATGCAATGCTACATTTCCTTAAATGGCTATCAAAAGTGACAAGCTGCTTAGCTTCTCGAGAAAAGTGCGCGCTTGAAATCTGTCAGGCTTCTTGGAAATTTCGAGAAGCGTGTCATCCGAGCTGAACAGAAAGCGTATCATCCAAATTCTCCATAAGTTTGAATATTATTTCTCTCTCTTTAAGAATTCGCAAATCCACATCGCGACATTGACAAATGGGACTGTTGGTATCGTTTACGAATTCCTTCTATCTTGAGTCAAGCAGAAAAGCGTATGTCAGGTCGATGGACTGCGACTTTATGTAAAAATTATGGGGACCATCTCGAGCTCTTTGCTCGGAACTTGGAATCAATAGCGCATTCCACATGTACTAGTTATATTATGCCATGTGTATTTTATACTCCAGCACTTTCTCGCCGAGATCATTATCTCCTTGCTCGTTATCTCTGTGAAGTCTCACAGTACTAATCTCTACCTTGCACTAAGGCAGGTATGTCATGTTTAAATAACATTCCAGAGTACGACTTGAGTAAGCTATTTCAGATCTCATATTTCAAATAGTCATTGACATTTAATAAGGTATGTACCTGCTTTAGAATGTACTGCAGATACATAAGAAGATATGATAGCAGAATCATGAGAACAAAATAATTTCCAAGTTAATATTATTCTGACCCTCTGTAAATGTTAACTTTTAATTAATTATCAAACCTAGCATTGATACCAGTTTAATTTCATCCCACGAATACTTTATAATGATTTTCATTTAATTTTTCACAACGATTTACATAACTCTTCAATTCTGCCTACTAGATTAAAACAGGAAAAAGGATCTTGTATATGTTTGGAGAGCACTATGATTGTCAAATCGAGTCTAAAATCATCAAAATCTTCATTAATTTTTATACTTTTAGTTTATACTTTTAGTTCATGGTTCATGCTTTTAGTTCAAATCATTTTATATACATTTATTATTATTATTTTATATATACATTTTATATGCATTCTTTAAAATTCTGATAAATCGTCTCAATATTGACGTATTCTTAAACGCCAAAGTTTTCTAAAGACATTTTGCACAAATTGTAAACAGCAGGTACATAAGCGAGTTGGATAAGAATATAAAATGATTCGATTGTAGTTGGTCATTTATAGATATATGTAGAAGCAGCTCAGCAGCTTACGAAAATTTAATACTGTACACTGGTGAGCTGTCACACGTTACCTTGCAAAATTAATGTTCTACGTACACCTCTCGAGATATATTACACGAGTACCGAGTAAAGTCACTCCTAAATGCCGTAAATCCGGTTTCAAAGACACGACTGCTTCCCACTGTTTCATCGGGACGGTCACGCGATGGCGAATTTACTTGATTTCTAGTCCATTTCGAATTCTCGAAGGGCGAGGAAAGAGCTGGAGAGCCCTGAATTAAAGCTACCTTCGTCGTGCGATGAATTCCCCACACAATTAACACAAAACTCATCTCGAGAGATTTTTAATTCACCGGGGAAGTATGTAATGAGTTTTTCAATCGTCCTTGCCAAATGCAAGTGATATATCTCTGGCACTTGGAATTTAACGATCGGGATTTCTCGATAATGATGCGAAATTATTCTGGTATCTGGTTATTCAGAGTAGGTATATAGGGAATGTTGATTCACTACTGATCGTTCGCCACTTCGCTTTTTGTTTCTCAAAACTTGATCGCAATTTATGATGGAACTTGGTGGAATTGCAAATAAAACTCTTGTAAAAAAGGCATTTTAATTTGAAAAAAAGTACATTTAATGATTTATGATTTTGGAAGAGAATCAACAACTTGAATGCAGAAAAACCATTTTGTACAATTTGTTTCGTTGCACATCGCTCTCGCATTTATAATTTTGTGAAGAATCTTTTTCAAAAAGATTGAGGTAATTATCAAGAGAGATGTGATCGATTTTTTAAATCCAACTCTAATGTGATTCCATTCCTGAGAATAAATTAACAGAATTAATTCTGGAACTGTCAACCAGTCATACTAAAATGATGCCGATTTTCGTCCCATTCTGTGTCGATTCCCAAGAAGTTAACAGATTTCAAGTTCAGCAGGGTGCAAATCTCCTTTGCATTCAAGAAACGAATGTTTGGAGAAATTCAATCAGTAAAAAGTCAAAGTGCTTCCGTGCATAGAACAACGAGAATCTTAATCAGCGCCTAGAAATAATTAGTGGTGAAACAGATGGCGTCCAATCTTTCTTTTTCGTAAGTTTCTAGAGCGTGTTCTGCATTTCCTTTAGAAAGAATTTATTCTCTACCTCTTGTCAGTGCCACCTCGTTAGGACAAAGAAAAGAAAGAAAAAAAAACAGAGGAAATGAAAAAGAGTTGGTTCCGTGTTCGTTGACTGTTGTTCTTTTATCTAAATTGGTATATTTGTCTTCTCTGCTATTAATTCAAGCTTTTATAAAATAATACTAAATATTTATTCAAAAAATCAATCAAATCAGAAAATTAATCTTTGCAAGAATATTAACCACAACAGTCATATTAAATCCGGCGAGAATCGTATGTAGGGATTGTTATGTTAATATTAATAATAATCTAGAAGGCAAATGCGTATATTTCTTGCTCTATTCGTGGGCGCATATTAGTCGATTTCCCTTTTTTTTTAATTTATGAGTGAAAAGAGTGTTACAGGAACCAAATACGCTGTGGGAAATGTTATTATTTAAATAATTAGATAAACAAATTGTGTCCTTAGATCTTCCAACGCAAAACAAAATAAAACTACGAAACGACATCTAGCGGTGGCGTCTTTAATCAACATGTTGTAGCGATCCTCTCTTTCCCTAAGAAAGCCCTAAGAACTCTCTAGCCCTAAGAAGAGAACTACTTTTCTTAAATAGATTTCGATTTTCAAATAGTTCGATGTTTTAATCACGTCGTACACTTTTGTGATTAAGTTATAAAAACATTCAGAGATATTTTGGAGGTATTCGAAACAAGAAGGCTCATTGTTTAGTATTTGATGATCCGGTTGATTTGTCTGTGAAACAATAATAAATAAGGCTTGATGCAAAGTGTGAAGGCACAACGCTTATAAGCTCTTTTGGTTCTATTTGGATTTAGTCCTTGAGGTAACGCATGCAACGAATTTAAAGCAAATCGTTTATAAATTCAGCATTCTAGCTTGCCGAGTAAGCAAGGCGGACAAGCTAGTTTAAACTACATTGTGTGTACGTGTATATAGGGACGCTGAAAAGCGATTAAGTGTGCAGCCTGTGCATGTACAGGGCACTGCATTAATTCAGTTGAATACCTCACTGGCTCACGTACTTTCTAGGTTACGAGCTTTTGCATTCATTTTTACTTACAAATGGGGAACCATTATATGCATACATTTTGACAAACATTCTTATCCCCCGTTAACTTACTTTACTCTTTCCCCCGTTACTTTACTTTCGCGCTTTCAAATATTCTTTTCATAAATGTGAAGTAAGCAAAAGCATAATCCTTCGATGCAAAAATAGCTTTATTAATATTATAAATCACGCACTTTTCATCACGTACAGTTTATGATGATGATTATCCTTACGATAGTTCGTTTCAGAATTTGTAAAACAGTAATCTACTAGAGTTTCAAACTCTGCAGGTTGTTTTCAGTATAGACACTTTTGAATCAATTTTATTAGATTCTGGCTTATTGATAGGACACTAGCTTTAATGTATTTAGACCCGAACATAATTCGTCGAACCGAATTCGGCTTCATGACTACTCGTCTGTTTTGGCGTACTTGTATCGAAGCCAATCACAATATTTCTGCAACTTTCGTATCGTATTCGAACTCGCCACGTTTTGACATTCAACTAACGTATTCATGTTTCGCACGACTTGTGATACGATACGAATTTGTCTAAACGTGGCAAATCATTACAGTAACAAACCCTGAAGAGTAGACATTCGAATTGTAAAGGGTAAGGTTTGGTTTCTTTTACTTTAAATCTTCAGGGGTCGTTCATAAATTGCATCATATCTCAGGAAGAGAAATGTAACAGAACAATGTAACTATAAAAAATTTGAAAGGCACCATGTAAAAAGTGTAATCTAGGGGTCATATAAGATGGTCTAAATTTGTAGTTTCTCAATTTGTTTTTGTATTTAAAAATATTGTAAAGCATCAATCGAAAGCCTGAATTATTGTATATTTTAAATTCCTTTAAAGTATTGCATAAATCCAAGTAAAACAAATCTTATCTCAAAAAGTAAAGTATCTTATCTCAAAAAAAGTTAATTAAATTTTCATGGATTGCATTTGCAAATCAATAAAAAACGACTAAAATTGAAGTTGTTTTTAAATATAACGAATGAAAACAACTGGAAAATTCAGTACCCATTATTAAAATATTTAGTTTGTTTTCTCATTGACCGACCATTGAAGAATAACTTAAATTTCAGTCAAATGTATTATAATATTATAAAAATAAATTATATATCTTGCATCCAGGATTCAATTTCAAATCATTCGGAAGGCAAGTAAATGTGTCAAAATAACAATGACAACGATTAACAGGAATGTTTCATCACTGATGACTTTGTTTAAAATCAAGTAAGAATTCCTATTAAAATAATAATTATTATTTTTCAGAGATGGACATGAAATAAAAACGACACGAAAACTAAACTACGTGTCATATACATTAGTAAAATGTGCCACGATGCATTTGAGAAATAGTTTCGTATCGTGACATGACACGTTACAGAATAGGCAAACGTGATACACTGGCGATTGTAAAGTCATGTTGTGACATAAGAAGCAGTACGCAAATTATATTTCGTTCACTTCAAGTCGAATATGCCTAATTTTTTTGACAGTTTAGAAGTTATTTATATTTTAAAAACAGAGCAGAAACTATCTGATATATAATAATAAATAATAATAAATAATAATAAATAATAATAAGTAATAATAAATAATAATAAACAATAATAAATAATAATAAATAATAATAAATAATAATAAACAATAATAAATAATAATAAATAATAATAACTATCTTTGCAAATTGTTTGGAAATGTCAGAACCTTATAGGTTTTTTTTCAGTAATTACGTAGTTTCAAAAAAATGTCAAAGACACGTAGATTTGGCTCTGTTCTTAAAAAAGTAACTTCTAAACTGTCAAAAAAGGATAGGCAATTCGAGTTGGGGTGAACGATTTGTTGAAATTGACTACTGCGCATGTCCAGACTTCATACGTCATTGCTGCGCATGTCCTAATTTCATAGGTCGCTATTGCGCATGTTCAAGTTTCATATACTCGAAACTGTACGAATAAAGGTCTTTCAACAAATGCAAAAAGAATCTTGATGCAAATTCTGTACAGTTTTTGTTTTAACATATAAGGAAATTGTTTCTGCACACCTTTTTGGTCCAGATTATTTTCGCATTGTAACCTTTACACATTGTGTCACAATGCGACACCAATTCGCTTATTTTTATTTCTAAAATTTTTATTTTTCAGTCTTTTATTCTTTTTGGTGATCTTTATTCAAATTAACTTAAACAACTCAGCTCGAGGGGTTGTTAAATCTCGATTTGACAATATTATTAAATCATCACTTGATAAACGACAATACAGAGGTCTTGTCTTAAAGAATAAATTGAAAGTCGTATTAATAAGTGACTCAACAACTGCTAAAAGTGCTGCTTCAATGAATATTAATATTGGTAGGCACAATTAAATTATCTATTCCATATTTTTACTTTCAACAATAAGTTTATTAGTTTTATAAAGCAAATAAATGTTATCAATTAAGTGGTATTTTAATTCCACCCGAAATACTATATTTTTTACTTGTATATTATCCATCGTTTCTATCCATAGGTAGTAGTATGGATCCTAAGAAATTACCAGGATTAGCACAGTTTTGTGCACGCATGTTATTTAAAGGAACTACGACATATTCCGATCGAGATCATTTTCAAAATTTTATTATACAAAATAGAGGTTTCTCAAATGCAGTCACTAATATTGATAATACGAATTACTATTTTAAAATAGATACTGAAAAACTAGAGGAAGGATTGGGCCGTTTTGCCCAATTTTTCATCCAACCTAGTTTTGATGAATCTAATATTGAACTAGAATGAAATATTATTGATTCCGAAGATATAGCACATTTTGAAGATGACGAATATCGAGCATTGATAATAGATAAATTGTCAGCAGATCCGAATCATCCATATTTTCAATTTCAGCCTGGAAATATGAAAAAGCTCAAAATTATTATAGAGGAAAATGAAATTGACATTCGAAAGGAATTAATTCAATTTTATAATAACTGGTATTCTGCAAATATTATGTCTTTAAGTATTCTAGGAAACGGTAATTGAAAAAGACTTAAGAAATTAACAGTATAGAGGGAACAAATTGTAAGATTAAAATCTGCTATGCTCTAAATCTAAATCAATCAGATTTCATTGTTCTCTGTCAATATTGACTGATTCTCAGTGTCTTATTTTTCTTTATTTCATCAATCAAATTTGACTGATTCAAAATTAAGAATATGGGTTCAAAGTAGATCTGAATTTTACAAAAATTAATTTTCACTAAACCGCAATTGCGTAGAAATAATTCGTTAATTCTTTTTAGAAAGCTTGGATGATCTTGAGAAAATGGTAATAAAAATGTTTGCCAACCTAGAAAATAAGCAAATAAAAGTTCCTATGTTATTGAAATATCCTTTTAAAAAAGAACAATTGAAACATAAATGGTATATTGTACCATTAAAGGATATTAAAATGTTAATTATTTCTTTTCCATTCCCAAAAAAAGAAAATAAACTCGAATCAGAAGTGAGTATATTTTTTTAGAACCTAACAACAATCCAAGGATTATGATAAATTATTTTCTTGTAGCCTGTCCAGTATTTGATGATTCTATTAGATAGTGAATGGAATGGCTCATTACACTCGGTTTTAAAAACACAAGGTTTGGTTACTTCATTGGAATGCAAAAATACGGAAATTAGTAGAGGTGTCAACACTTTAGAATTTCGTATGAATCTAACAGAAGATGGCCTTGATCATGTTGATGATATTATAACTCTAATGTTCCAATATATTGATATGCTAAAATATGAAAAATCTGCTGAATGGATGAAAAGGGTATTCATTTTGCAATATACATTTTCTTTCTTTTTTTAAATCTGAACATATAAATAAGAAATGTGAACAAGTATTTACAAAATTGGCATTTAAATAATTAAATTCTTATTTTCAAATGTATATTATAATATTTTTGTCTAAAACAGGAATACTATACAACACGAATCATGATTTTCAATTATCATGTGGATTATTCACCACTCCAATATGTATTGCGCACTGCTAAAAACTTGGTAAAATATCCATTTCCAAAAGTACTGAAAGTACCGAATTTCAATAAAAAATGGAAGACCGATCTTATTAAAAAGATTTTGTATAACTTAACTCCTCAAAATATAAGAATCCGAATTCTAGCCCAAAAGTATGAAAATATTGCATCAGAAGTTGAACCTTTGTATCAGATAAAATTCAAGAAAGAAAGTATATCTGCAGAGCTTATCAAGAAATGGAATCGTGTAAAATGGAATTATAAATCTGGTTTCAAGTTTCCTCCCAGAAATGAATTTATTCCTACACACTTGTATTTTAAAAAATCGAAAGGACCCGTAAGTTCTATTTTTCTAGAGTTGAATTAAAATAATCTTTATAAATCTTAAATTCTTATTTAAATTAAATTTGCCAAAGAATTCATATTTTTGTAAATTTTTTTGTTTCGTCCATTTGATTGAGGAGATCTAATGAAATGCTGAAAATATGAATTTTTTTAGTTTCAAAAATATCCAATTATCATTAAAGAAACGCCATTGATGAAAGTGTGGTTTAAGCAAAATGATGAATTCTATTCTACGAAGGCGTTTCTAACTAGGTGTGTTCAGCAAACTTTATATTTATTTAGTTAATTAAATTAAATGTTTCCGAAATTGAAAATGATTTATACGTTCATTTTATAGTCCGTTCGTCAATTCTAAGCCAGAGAATTGGAATAATTTTATTATGTTTGTGAAATTATTGCAAAATTCTATGAATGAATATTCTTTCAATGCTAAAATAGCTGACTTGGAGTGGGATTTCAATTATAATAAAGACGGCATGCAGGTAAAAGAAACTTTAGAACATCACATGTATATATAAAATAACTTAATAAGGAAAGTGCTAAGTTTTGCCAGTCTAAATTACGCCCATGTAAACGTACGTTCATATCGAATTTTTAAACTTTTTTATTAATTAATTTAATTTATTATTTTTTTAAAGGTTAGTATTAAAGGCTTCGATGAAAAACAACCTATTCTTTTGAAGAAGATCATGGAAAAAATGACGAATCTTGAAATTGATGAGAAGACATTTGAAGTCTTGAAAAAGGAGGTAAATTTTGAAAATTGTTATACTTAATTCTGCAAAGAATTGGAATTAAGAAAGTTTCTTAAAAATTGTTTTACTGCACTCACCACTGATTTGACGCGTAAAGTGGTGAATTTAGTAATACAGAGGGAAATGCTGTACGTGGAAGGGGAACGTCGTCTCTGCTGAAGAGTGCACTGAGAGCACGTTTTGCCTATAAGCCTACAGTCAATTGTCGATTGATTATTATTTTCTTCGAAATATAATCCGATCTTTGAGTCCGATTTCTATCCGAAATTTTTAGCAGAATTATTAAATTAAATTACATGATTTTATATAAAACAGTTGCTAAACTTTATATTTTAGAGAATCCAGTATTTGCGAAAATTTGAACACCAAGAACTTAATAAGCTCGCAAAATATTATTTGTCAGCGTTGTTATCGAATAAATATTGGATGAGTTATACTTTGTTGCAAGCAAGTAATCGTAAGTTTGTCACAAAATTTTATCTTAACTTTATAACAAAAGTTTATTCTCTCCTTATCAGAAAATCTTTTGAATTAGGTAATTATTTGAAACAACTTAAATTTGTTTCTTCATGTTTAATTAAGCAAAATTAATACTTTTGTATCTTTCTGTAACTGTGATTATTTCTTAGAATTAACGATGGAAAGTGTACGAGAATTTGTGAAACAACTGTTTTCAAAAATACACGTAGAATGTCTTATCTATGGTAATGTCAAAAAAGATGAAGCTTTGAAAATTGCATCACTTGTTAAACGAGAAATATATATTTTCCAAAAGCAAAGAAAAAATAAACCAAAAGAAAGTAAAGAAGATATATCGCTAGAAAAGTTCCAAACAGTTAAATTAAAAGGGGGTAATTTAATTATTTTATTGCAATAATAATAATAATAATAATAATAATCATAAATAACTATTAGTGATAGTTATGCCTGCACTGAGAAAAAAATACTCGATCGTCAAAAGTGCTATACTTTTGGAATTTAATCTTATTGACTCAAAAGTACATACTGTGGAATTTATAGCATCTTCATTAACGCAAAGATGGTACGTATTTTACAGTATACGCTTTTGAATCAATAGCATCAAATTCCAAAAGTATACCGCACTATCGTCAGCCAAGTAAATTTTTCTTAGTGTGTGATTCAAATAAACGTGTATATACACTGTTGCATTATTATTAAAAAATTAGTAAAATCCACTGATTTGTCTACTTATATGCACTAAAAAACAGTCGCATACTTGTATAACTAATTTCAATTTGAAAAATAAGAATTTTTAATTTAAATTCAATTAATAGGTTCTAACTTCTTGTTTGAAATTTGGGATGTGTCAGACCCCAGTTCTGCTGTTCTGGTTTTCTATCAAATCGAATTGCAAAAACCGGAGAAAAGTTTGCTTCTTGAATTATTTATGCAATTTATTGCGGAACCCCGCTTCGAAATTTTAAGGAATATTGAGCAATTGGGATATCTTGTTGATGCAACAATTCATAAAGCTGATGAGATCGAAGGATTGCTAATTATTGTTTTAACTATAAGAATAATCCTCGATACGTTGAACAAGGAATCAATAACCTTATAAAATCTATGGAGGTATAAAAAATGTATAGATATAAAAAATGTATACATATTTTCTATATATTATTATATTTATAATGGTTTAAATGCTTTAATTAAAAATTTAAAATTACTTCACCATAGACAAAAATTAAAGACATACTAGACGAGGAATTCGAAAAATTCAAGATGTCAATTGCTCTAGAAATATATGACAAATCAAGCTCAATGAATAAATTGTCTGATATGTTCTGGGATGAAATAACATCTCAAGAGTATAAATTCGATAAAAGAAGAATGAAAATTGATTATTTGATGACAATTACAAAGGATCAACTACTTGATTTTTATGAGGTAATTATTAAAAACTATAATTCATTTTCATGAATCTTACCCAAATCTAAAACCAACTTCCTAAAATTCAAAATATCGACTGACATGTTTAGAAATATACGTATGTTGATGAAAATGTTTACTTGTAATTTTTTAAGATCTCAGAATTCCAATATAACTTATTGGGAAAGTAAACATTTTGAAAATAAAACAGTTTTATTAGACTACGAATGTTAAGTGTAAATGCAAATAGTATATTGCTTTTTTTAATTTGAATACAGAATTATATAAAAGCTGGCTCAAGATTCAGAAGCAAATTTTCGGTTCACATGATTTCTGGTAAAGATAAAAGAATTGAAAACAGTCAGAGTAATAGAGACACTATACGAAAGTCGGAGAAGAGGTGTACAATTTACTTTAAAATATCGATGATTTTAAAGCAACTCAGTCTCTATATTAAATTTCCAAGCCGAATACTTCCAAATTTTAAAAAGACAGGCCAATAACGTTTTTAACAAAGGTTTTCGTATTTGAAACATATTTATTATATAACATATTTATTATATAAGATATTTATTATATAACACATTTATTATATAACATATTTATTACATAACATATTTATTACATAACATATTTATTATATAACATATTTATTATATAACATATTTATTATATATAACATATTTATTTACAAGTATAATAATTGTTACTGCAGTGTGTGTTTTTCTTCTTTGCCGAAAAAGCACAGGAAATTCTATCAAATTTTTAATTCCCTGTTCGGTTTAAGTTAATAAAAATTATTCTTCATTTTTAAATCAAATGTGTTTTCAATTTATTTAATTCCTGTGTTACAGTATTATCGCGAATTGACTGTTAAACTGTACTCATAAAAGTGTTAGCGACCGAGAATAATTTCACTAGTTCATTTATTAATTAACAAGTGATTTTATATCAATTTACATTGACAGACAAGATTTAATCAAGACGTAATTTCCCACTGGCTAAGTGCCCGAAAAGAACAAACAAAGTCCAAAATGAATCATTTTCCTTGATCGGCAAAAGTATTTTGCAAAACCGACTTTAACTAAAATTCCAAATTTAATGTCCAATTAGTTCTTAAAATGCAAAAAGGTGGTTGAAATGTGGACCATAAAAACCATCGTAAAAATGGTTGAAAGTGGAAGGCCTCGCATTTCTACTCACACTTTCTTTCTTCTGTTTAGGTCTTTTTCTTTAAAAAGAAATTTAATATTAATAAATAATAATATAAAGACCAACGCTTTGACGTCCTTTGTAGCCGCTTTCGGGGCCAAATTCCCAGTTTTGCACAAACTGGACACAAATTTTTATCTCTTGATTATCGGTCCTAAATAAAATTATTGACATTTTGTAGATACTTGTAAAAAAGATTTCATAAATAAAATTTTACAAATTTACAAATACATTACAAATACATCTAAATTGTTCATTAAAAATGAAATAAATTAAATTTTTATATTCTCATCGAAAATAAGAAGGTGGAGAATTTGTTAAAATTGAGGATTATTTCATTTATGTGATATTCATTTATATAATAAATAGTTTCAGTCCAATGAAGAGGATTATTTTAAGAAGATATAATTTCTATTAGTGGTAGATTATTCCTCTTCAATGTAACCTTCTGAACAACATTTAGTCAAGTGATTGCATCTAATTGGAAGCAGGTTATTATAAGCTTCTGCAAAGGATTTAATGGACGCAATTTTCATGAAAATACATTTTTTGATAGCTATGTTTTAATTCTAATTGTAAATAAATAAATAAATTATATAAAATGGATAAATATAATTTATTATAATGTTATAATAAATACAATTTATTACTCAGCACAGTTTATGTCGACATTGTGTGACAATTTAAATAAAT
>WNHD01008273.1:0-15546 GCA_011057455.1 Ganaspis sp. Gsp50
TTTCCGATACAAGTCAAAGAAGATTCGAATAGTTTTTGGCGTTTTTCTCGGATTCTTTGGTTTTGCAGTTAACGCAGTTTTTAGAAATCACGGCAGAATGGTAAAATCTCGTCTCGTATGCAGCCCTAATAATAATAAAGAAAATAATAATGCCTCGTAATTATAATAATGTTAATAATAATTTATAATAATAAAGAAAATAATAATGGCTATCAATAATAGTAATAATGAAGATCATAATAATAATAATAATAATAATAATAATAATAATAATAATAATAACAATAACAATGACGATGATGATAATGATCAATTTACTCAAATAATGGACGTAATAATAATTAAAGAATTCGATAGTTGATAATAAAAGTAGTTTAAAAAAGATATTTTGATAAGGCAACTGGTAATTTTTTCTTGTGTTTTTTTTAATGTGTAAAAGAAAATTTTAAAAAGATGTGGTGAAGGAGAGAGTGAGGGAGAGAAATTTAATTTGGTAGTTAAAGGATTTGAGAAAGTTTTTAATTAATTTCCCGGTAGAATCGTACCTGAGTATTTTCGATTAGTTGCTGGCTGGAAGAGGGGAAAATAAAGGTAGGAGGTTCGACGACCCTTTGTCATGAGTCATTCTTGCAAGCCCATGTGTAATGCACGCATATAGGGAACCCTATCGTTCGCCCACCGGAAAATGTCATAAAACACATTATTTAATGACCGCACGAATATCCTCACCAGAACCATTTCCATTGAATTTACTTTCTGAATTTGAATCTCCGATAGAAATCACGAGTAGTCATTATTTTGAAAAAGAATCATTATTTGGTGAAAAGGAATCCTTTTTTTGGCAAAATTGATCATTATTCAGAAAAGGGATCATTTAGAAAAATGAATCATTCGAAAAATTTTATTTCAAATTTAAATATTAGCAAATTGCATTCTTAAATGATTCAAAAATTGAAAATTATTAGAAATATATATTTTTCCAAATCGTTTGGATTTTCGTTTCATAAATTGTTTATTCTGATTTGCATTTAACATACATTATTGATGAGAATGTAAAAATGTTTGTCTTAATTTTCGTCGAACATATTTTTATAATAGTTGTATAATTTGTCGATTGAAAAAGTTTATTACTTTGCCAAATCTTCGTTTCGCGTAATTTTCATTTTGTATAATTTTGATTGCACAGAATTTTCAGAGAACGTAGATTTTATTAAAAAGTTACGAATAAATTGATTTTATTCTAAATTGCTATTAAAATTCGGTAAAAGACAATTTTTGTGTCACATAATAATTTTTATGCTAAAATTTCTTTTGTGCTACAGTTTTTTTAATGACAAAATTTGCATTGTTGATAAAAATTAAATCTTGTCGAAAGATAATACAAAAATAATAACTCTGTTCAATGAATATTGAGGCTGATTAAAAAATTTGTTGTATGAAAATCATGGTGCGTAAACAATTTTTCAAATGAAAATAAAACGACAAAAATTATGTTATTATTACTATTATTGTGCTTGATAAAAAGATTAATTAGACCTTCAATTGAACACAAATTATAAAAAAGTTTGTTGAACCTAGAAATAGGAATAGATTCTTTTTTAAAATTTGACAAAGTCGATGCTAAGTATTTATTAAGAAACTACTTATTATAACATTAATTTGAAATTCCGATAACTCCGACTTATTTAGAATCTGTTTTCTCACAATATAACGACATTAATTATTTTCCGATAAATCTAACCATTACATTTTTTTTAAATATTCTTTTTCAAATTGTCTAAATTAGATAATCTTTTTTTATGTGAAACCAATTTCATCATTTTCGTTAATTCAACACTTGATTTAATTATTTTACATTTTTCAGAACATAAGTAAATTAGTTCAGTTTTTTCAGTACGTGATAAATTTACTTCACTTTTTTCAACACGTAATTTAATCATTCCACTTTATTTATTATTTAACTAAAAGTTATAAATATAATCTTGAAGTTTCAAGCTTACATCTGAGCGAAAATTTTTAAAATTCAAATGCTTATTTTAAAACGCGAATTTTCTTTCCCGAAATATATTTCTAAAAAAACTTATATTTGTGAAAAAAATTAGTAAGTATTTTTAATAATTTTTAGTAAAATTTCACTATTTGATTTAGTAGTTTCTACTAAAGTTTTAAATTTCACTATTTAATTTAGTAGTTTTTACTATAAAGTTTTAGTGATTTTTACTAAAAGTTAGTAAAAATGCTTACTAAATCCAAATTGGTGGACGACTTTTCACTAATTCAAATTTAGGAAGATGTAAAACAGAATGCACCTACTTATGAAAATAAAAAAGAAGAAAAAAATACAAATAAGTACAATTTAAATAATTAATAAAATAAAAATAAAATAATATAATTTATATGTATACAATTTAAAATTTTCTTTAATTTCAGAAATTCCATGTGCAAAATTTTTTTCATTAATTATTCAAATGAATCTTATTGATTACGCTAATATTTCTGAGTTCCATGTGAATTCGTCCTTTTTAAAATGAATATTTAATTCGAGTGGGGAAAAAACCCTTTTGAGATTTTAATTTAAGGAAGATTGAACAGCTCTCTCGTCTCTGTCATAATTTTCTCTTTAATTTAATTTTCGAATTCGAATTTCTGTCTGTACTTGATAATTGAGCTTTTATTGTGCAAGCATTCTATAGGATAAGTAGGTCAGATGCGGAGTGACTGAATGATGTGCTTGAACGCATAAGAAGGGTAAATTCACTTATGCAGTTTTCACACTAGATGTTCTCAATTAGGCACAGTTGACGTGTCACAATGACAATGATCTTTTTTGACGCATTAATTTTCCACTTCAAAAAGAGCCAGACATTTATTTCCACAAAGTACTTTGTTTCAAACCAAGTTCTTTTCATAAAATACCTCTTTTATCTTCTTTTAAAATTTTATTTCACTTAACAATTTAACTGACAATTTAATTTTAATTAAATGTAATTTAATTAAATTAAATTACATTATTATTTAAGTATTTAATTAAATTTAATTTAATTAAATGTAATTCAATGCAAACATTTTCAACAACAATTTTTTTAATCAAATTATTAAGTGTATTTAAATAATTATATTATTCAATAAATAAAATTATTATTATTGCTTTGTAACAAAATAACAAGGACAAAATTATTATTATTATTATTATTATTATTATTATTATTATTATTATTATTATTATTATTATTCAGTAATTGCCAAATCGGGACAAAATTTTTAATTAAATTGATATCGTGATTGAATAATTTATTACTAATTTCAACTGTCAAGGTGAGAATCGAAAAGACAAAAACACTTTTCAGAATTTTAAATACGCACGAAATTGTTGGGTTTACATTTTTAATATATTTGAAGCTGCTTGGAGAGAAAATAGAAAACATTGTTGGAATAAGAAAAATTTTAAATCTGAGATGAGAATTTTCCACCTCGAGTAGAATTTATTAATTATTAATGCATTTTTTTTTCTTATAAATAAATTGAATCTCAAATCAGGCGCTAAATCTAGTTTATGAATTAAATTTAAATTAAGGGAGTTTGCGAAGTCATCGGGCGCCCACGCGTATCCTGGATATAAAGTTCTTGAAGTCGTGACACGAATGGTTACTAGAAAATGTAGAGAAGTAATGTAAACAAGGTGGTGCGACGGATTTTCGAAGTCAAATCTGGATTATGTACAGTAGCTTACTGTCTGCAAAATTTTACTTTAAAAGAACGTGCAACACTAAAAGTCAAAGAGATTTTCTTTAAAATTCCATGTTCTTCAAGATTTAATAAAATCTTAGAATCTTGGATTTTTAACTGA
This sequence comes from Ganaspis sp. Gsp50, assembly GCA_011057455.1. NCBI lineage: Eukaryota > Metazoa > Arthropoda > Insecta > Hymenoptera > Figitidae > Ganaspis > Ganaspis sp. Gsp50. The sequence continues at coordinate 3,848 of WNHD01008273.1, forward strand.
ATTTTTTCTTCTTAAAAAATCGATTGTGATTCTTCCAATTTTTTGTTTTGAAGCTTATTTCAATTTTAGATTCTCTTTGAGTCGTTTCTTGTTCAAGTTTTATATATCTTTCATTGGGGAGAAATTTTGTTTAAATCAAACAAATAATTTGATGCAAAATCTTTGAAACTGAACCGAACATACATTTGGTTGAATCTAACAAATATTTATTTACATTAACAACATTAAACAACACTATTTGCTTACATTAAAAAAATATTTGTTTGACCACCCGTAAAGAAACATTTGATTGATTCAAATAACCATTTTCTGAGCGTTGGATATGTTTCAAAATTGTTTGAACAAAAGTTTCGTGCCAATCTCAATATTACCATTTGCATATTCTCGCGTAAGTTCTTGTTTGGATTTTATTAATAATTGAATTGTTTTCGAAAGAAAAAAAACAACCATTGTCCTTTCACTGAGTTGTGATTAATTTTTTTTTCTAAAATTCCCGTTAGGAGAATGTGTTCTCATCGATTGATAGGAACGTCCTGCAATTCTAAGCATTCGGTCTTGCAGAAAAACTACAAAAGTCGTTGGAAAGATGGTAGGATTGCAGCTAATAACTTCCGCGTGGAATAACTATATTTGCGTTGGTCGTTAATGATATGTTTGGCAAAGTTAATTCTACCACAAAAAGCGGAAAGATGGAATACAGGAAATGATCAATGCATGCGAATAAATGTGGTCTTTTTTTGATGGAGACGTCTCGTTTTCCTGACAAGAGGATTTTTGTTAAAAGAGGTCTCTGATATGTCTTATCTCGGCAGCTTGTACATATTGCATTTCCGGTCCTATTTGAATATAATATAGTCTCGTCTGGTTCAAATCGAGCCAACTCGTTATAAAACTTTTCCTTGAATGTCTGTCAGACTCTTTGCTACTGCCACTTTCAAATGATAACTTTCCAGACGACGGAAAATTGATCGGATTCTTTTGAATTTTTTGCAGCAGATTTGATAGAAGGGATAGAAATTTTGTCTTCAACGAGCGATCTTTATCTAATTTGATCAAACTGAAGAGGCTTCGTCTCCTTTTTCTAATTTCATTTTTTCATCTCCTTTTTCTAATTTCATTTTTTCATCTCCTTTTATTTCATCTCGTTTCTTCTTTTACCTTCGTTTTTATCTTCTTTTTTTCTTTTTAGCGTCGTTAAATCTTCTTCTTTTAAGCTTCGTTATATCATCTTTTTTTCTTTTTAGCTTCGTTATATCTTCTTTTTTTCGTTTTAGCTTCGTTATATCTTCTTTTTTTCTTTTTAGCGTCGTTATATCTTCTTTTTTCTTTGATATAATGTTATAGTTTCAATGTACCATCTTGTATCATCTACACAGAGAAAAAAGGATTGTTGGTCCAACAATCCCTTTTTTTCCGTGTAGTATGTTTATAATTCTATTTCTTTAATTATATTATTTATTAATGCTATACATTACTATATTATTAACGGTGCTAGCCATACGCCTATTACTAAAATAGCCTAACAATTGACCAGAGAAACTATGCTACAAATTCAATCAATACACGTGAACCATCATCCAGCTGTAACCCAGCTATTCCTCTCAGTGCAACTAAACGCCAAATTAATTTGCATAAATTGATAATTGAACAGCTTCACCAACAAATGCAAACATATAGTTTGTGAAATTATCATACAAATCAAAGTTACATGGTAATCCCAACCATATGTTGCCTGTATCTACTTCATTTTTCTATCTATTATCATCATTAACGAATCATATATGTAAGATTTTAAAATCTATCTATCTAAGATTTTAAAATTCATTTTTCTAAAATTTATAATGTTGCGGATAAGTTGGTCTACAAACTGTACATCTTTGTTTTTAGGAAAAGAATCTTACAAGAAAATGAAAATAAATAAAAGATGAAAATAGGAAACAAAAATAAGAGCTGAATCTATCGATGAGAAGGAAATAAAGATAAATTGTGAATTGAAATTTATTGGATTTAAAATCTTTTGTTGGTGCGATTCGAAACTAAAAATGTAAAGAATTGGAGTTTATGTTAGACTTGAAACTGATCTAAATGGAAAGGTTGGTTTTGTAGTATTCGAAACAAGAGGGAAAAAAAATTTGCGCTGGATCCTAGGATATGAAACAAAGACGAGAATTCCTTTGTGGTTTCAGAAAATAACCGATTATTATTCCTCACGAAAATAGCCTCATTTGTAAAGGAGGATGGTATCTTTTAATAATTCAAGGAATCTAAAAGATTTCTACTAAATTCTTCTTGGCTTTGAGAATTCTAAAAATTTTAAACAAAGAAAATTCCTGCTCACAATTACAAGAACATTTTGGTCTTTATTTAATCCTTTTGATCATCTTTCCTTAAAGATTCGGAACCTTAAAACTGATTTTGGTAAAAATTAAAGATGTACAGTTCTACGTCTAAAAGTTTAAAGTTGTAAAACCTAGGGATGTTGTAGAACCAAAAGAAGTTATAGAACCTAAAGAAGAACCTAAAGAAGAACCTAAAGAAGAACCTAAAGAAGAACCTAAAGAAGAACTTAAAGAAGATCCTATAGAAGATCCTATAGAAGATCCTATAGGATCTTCTTTAGGTTCTAAATTTTATTACAAATTGTAGGTTCTAAATTTTATTACAAATTTTGTAGAACCAAATAATTTATAGAAACAAAAGTAGTAGAACCTAGGTTGTAGAACCTGCATCGATCAGTTCATTAGATTATAATTACCAATCGTAGTTTGTAATGGTAATTAGTTTCCAAATTTCGCAATAAAGAGTTGGTGCTCGTATGCTAAAGATGATTGTGTTTGGGAGGAATCAAGATGACGTGCTGTTGGGAAAGCAGGAGAAGCAACAAGCAACGTGCGATTTTTCTTGATAAAGAATTCTCTTCTAGACGTCTCGTAAGAGAGAAAATAAGCTCGCTTTGGTAGTGGATGAAAAGAGTTGGATGGTTTCATCTTCGATCATCTTAAATTTACGAAGAATTTGCTCTTCAGTAGGACTTGTATCATTATTATATAACATCTACTCTCTTACTCATCGAGGAACACGTTTTCCTCTTGCATCCGCTGCTCCAGAGCACATTTCTCTCAAACTTTGCTCTCCTACGTGCTAATGCTAAACTGTCACAATGCAGGCACGAAGATGCGATTTCATTCTGAATATCGTCTACGTGCCTAGCCGTAAACGATCGATAAGGGGGTTGGGGTTCAACTTCTGCTTCACACCCTTAACCTAAATGCGTCAGAAACTCACAAAAGCAATACTGGATTGCGCAGCTGAAACGCATCTCCAAGATGATGTACGTCAAATGCTCAGGCACTTTTCAATTCCTCCTGCCTGCAAGATTCACTTTTTAATTTCACGTCTTATTTTTAAAAAGCTTAAAAAGTCTCACTCTTGTTGTGCTTATTTTTCATAGATTTATTCGATATTGGTACTACTTTTTAAAAGACGGAGATTTTGAGTGGACACATTTTTTAAGAACATAGATTTTTACATATATAAAAATCAAATTATTGATCTGTTGGAGCAAACTTTGGTCTAGGTTTTAATTTGATTTTTTTATATTTAAAATATGGAGAGCGAAGACATACTTTTAATTAATAGATTTTTACAGATTCGTATATACGAAATTTAGATAAACTGTAAATTTTGATAAACTGTTTCTGTTATATTGATTCGGAGACAAAATTTTGTTCATCTCTGGTATAAGGAAAGCTTTCTTTTGATGGTCATTTTTGGTTACAAAATATCTTTTTCGAAAATCTTCTCTGCTTGATGGTAACATTTTCCTAAGTGGTAACACAATTGTGAAACTCTTTGACTTTTAGTAAACGATCTGCGTTTCTGTGCATAAAAAGTTGTTCATCTGGAGTAGCAAAAGTTCTCTGTGTAATAAAGTACGTTTCTATAGAATTTATTTAAAATCTTTTGCTAAGTTCGGAAAAATCTTTTTTGCTTGAAGGTGCGCATTCAGTAAAGCTACTTCTACATTTCTGCAGTTTTTTACTTGGGTATTTTCAGTCTCGTTAATTTTAATTTTGAAAAGCCAATCAAAATATTTTATTGAAAAATTTAGCGATAATTTCGGGAATCTACTTTATCAGTTTTATTTGTAAACAATTTATTATTTGCGGACAATTTTTTGCAAATAATCTATACTATTTGTGAATAAGCTTTTAATTGTGAATGATATATACTATTTGTGAGTAAACGTTTATTTGTGAATAGTCTATGCTATTTATTGAATAATCTATACTATTTGTTGAATAATCTATACTATTTATTGAATAATCTATACTATTTATTGAATAATCTATACTATTTATTGAATAATCTATACTATTTATTGAATAATCTATACTATTTATTGAATAATCTATTTGTAAATACTCTGTTATCTGTAAATAATTTTTTATTTCTGAAGAAGCATTTATTTGTCCAAAATTCTATTAATATAAATTGATTCAATTTTCAATCTATTAAAATGTCCATTGATCTTAATTTCAATTAACTCAAAATTGGAGTTTAATTGGAAGGTACATGATTGATGATATCGGCGATTGTCTATTGTAAAACTATACAAAATGTTGGTCAAAATTAGATTTTTATTTAGAAGAAATATAATATATAAAATGTTTTAATTTGTGGCATTCCCATTGATTCAAATACCTAGAGTAGTTGATTTTAATTTCAATCGAATCCAATTGGATCTAAATAATGAATTCGAACACCTGTGGATGTTAATTTGAAAAGTCCCCTGTTGAATTGAATTTCAATTTTCAATTGACCCTAATTTTAGTCAATTTAAACTTCCATTGGTATTAATTTACAGAGATGTCTAATACAAATTTAATTAAATTTTAATCAACTTCAATTCCACTCAATCAAAACTTTTGTGTACGTCAATGTATCCTCATGAAGTTTTCTTTGTAGATAATAGAGAAGCAGGGCTAAAATTTTCTTATACTTAAAAACAAAAATGATCCCTTATATTATTTTTGAACATAAAAAAGTATATTTTTGAACATAAAAAAGTATATTTTTGTAATAAACAAGTTTATTTTTGTAAAAAAAAAAGTATATATTTTTCGCAAATAAAAAAGAATATGCTTTTAGTAAAAAGTATATTTTTTAAAAAGAAGAATAAAATTGATATGAAGAAGCGATGCTTATAAGTTTTTTGATGTCTGCGTTTGCGGTAGCACTTGAGAGATAAAAAGATCGATAAACGCATTAACGCATAAGTCATTCTGTACACTCAACTGAACAGGTTCACGTGAGACTTAATTGAGGCCTACAAGAAGCAGTTGATTGGTTCTCTTTATGAAGAACAACCCCTCTCGGAAAGAACCCCAGCATTATATTTCTGTTTTTCCAACCCTAACAATCGACTTTAGTACAAGACTCTTTTTCTATCCTCTTGTCAAAGCAACTCACGAATAATAATGCACCTGAAATTAGGAGTAAAATAAAAGCAAAAGCTGACAAAGTTCGAAAAAAGAAAGCTCTCTCTTACGTAAGAACTACTCATTGTTAGGGTTTTTATCATAACTCACAGTCGATACACAATTGGAGTTTGCCCAAGGGACGTAATAAATCGCTCAACGCCACAAAGAAATAAAAAAAATCTTCTCTCCTAAACCTGCTCTCTTTTTTCTCCTCTTCTTTTTTTTTTGCTAAATGTCGTAATAACTCGTAATTACCTCAAATAAAATTCAGCTTCTTTGTTTTTCTTTGAAAAGCGCTGGAAGATTCTGAAAAGAGTGAAGAAAAAAGTCTTTAACTATTGTAGTTATTACATTAATCGCAATTCTCTTCCGTGAAATTAAGAATCTTTTCATTCTACATAACTGTATAACTACAGGGAGGAAGAAGTTCAAAGTTGGCGTGTCTTCAAAGACGTCTTTCTAACTTCTGCCAGCATTAATTTCATTGTCGTGACATAGCAAAGAGTTTCCTGTCTAGTAAATCGAGTCAAGTAAACCTCACGCAGTATTCAAAGTCTTCTTTGTTTCTAAGATTTAATGAATGCATTTGTAATGAGGCACAAGTCAAATGTGCACTTTTTTTGCTCCCTATTCCTCTATACTTCTTTCAAGATCAACTCTCGAGTTTTTCAACAGGAACTTTGTCCTGTTTTATTGTTTCCTCAGAAGACGCATTGTTTTATCGCTTTCGCATGTTGCTTTATTCCTTCCCCATATAGGAAAAAAGCTAAAAAGTAATTGTGGAACTACACAGAAAAAACGATTTAAGAAAATAATTACCGGAAATTTACTTTGGTTCGAATTGTATCAAGGCATCGTTTCACACTGTATTTACTTCTAAACGGTATAGGAATTATTCCTAAATATCTATTAATCATTTTCAAACTGAATAGGAATAGTTTTCAAACTGTATGGGAATAATTTTTATATTGTACCGGGACCATTCTTAAACTGTATAGGAATGGGTCTTAAAACAATCTGGGAATGATTACAAAATTTCTGGAAACGATTCCTAAGTAACTGAGAAAGTTACGTATAATTAGTCTGGGAACGATTCCTAAACAATCTGGGAATAAGTCGTACACAATCTAGGAATAATTCGTAAACAATCTGGTAATGATTCCTATAGAAAATCTGAGAACGTTTCGTAAATAGTCTGGATTCCTAAACGATCGGCGAATGATTCCTAAACAGTTTGAGAACGTTTCGTAATTAGTCTGGGAACGGTTCCTAAACAATCTGAGAACGTTTTGTATCAATCTGGGAATGATTTCTGATCAGTCTGGGAATGATTCAAAACCATCTGGTAATGATTCCTAAACATTCTGGGAATGATTCAAAACCATCTGGTAATGATTCCTAGACAATCTGAGAACGTTTCGTAAACAGTCTGAGAGCGATTCCTAAACGATCTGCGAATGATTCTGAGAACGTTTCGTAATTAGTCTGGGAACGGTTCCTAAACAATCTGAGAACGTTTCGTATGAGTTTGGGAATGATTCCAACCATCTGGTAATGATTCCTAGACAATCTGAGAACGTTTCGTAAATAGTCTGAGAGCGATTACTAATCAATCTGCGTTTGATTCCTAAACAGAATGAGAACGTTTCGTAATTAGTCTAGGAACGGTTCCTAAACAATCTGGGAATAATTCTTAAACAAAGTGGGAATTGGTTCCTAAACAGTCTGAGAATGATTCCTCAACAGTCTGAGAATGATTCCTATTCAATCTGAGAACGTTTCGTAAATAGTCTGGGAATGATTTTTAAACAGTCTGAGAATGATTCCTAAACATTCCGGAAATGATTCCAAACGATCTGGGAACAATTCCTAAACAGTCTGGGAAAGATTTATGATCAGTATAGGAATGATTCCGGAATTAAATACTAAATTAGTAGAATCAAAATAAAAGTTTAGCAAGCATTATTATTTTCTTATCATTATTATTATAATTAGTATTATTTTCTCAAATTTGATTTTTTTCTGACAGTAGTCACTACAAAAAAGCTTTTAAAAATTAAAAAGAAAAAATGAAAATCAACAAAGGAAATGAAAGTAGTTAGAGGGATGTAACGTTTATTTAAACACGTATAGGGTACGGATCTTCAAAGAGATTATTCGCTTGTAGTTTTCCCTCATTACTGTCTAGATTTTCAAATTAAATCAGAAGATATTTTATGGATAATGGTGAAAATTGTGTATAAAGTGTAACGAGGGTGTGACACTGAGATTATACCATAGAGAATATGAGTTTGATATCAGTTCTCTTCTTGATGACTCTAAATGACTATGAGTATACCGTTTCGCTTAGCGCCGCTCTATAACACAGCCAGGAAATGATAATGTGGCACGTAATGACCCTCATCGGCTCTCGTGCACTAGTGATGTCATTGTTCCTCTTTCAGGTTTCATCGACTCTTGAATGCGAAAAGGGTGCGGATTTGATGAGCAACGGGTTGGATCAAATAGAGCTCATCCACCGAAATCCTCCCTTTCATACACTCTATACCTACTCTATCTATACTTGTATATATTTATCATTAAAAGAACCTCTCCAATTTCAAGAAGGCAAATTCAGGTCGCTCAGATCTTTCGCCTCAATGAACGTCCCTTCAAACATGTTATATTCTCTTTCAAATATGTTATATTCCCTTTCAAACATGTTTTTCTCCAGAAAATGCAAATATTTCGATAGACTGGATTTCAATCGATTTCAGTCGCTTTCAACAACATATTTAAAATATTTCTATATTATTATTATTATTATTATTATTATTATTAGTATTATTATTATTATTATTACTATTATTATTAATGACTAATGATTAATAATTATTAATAATAATAACATTATTATTATCAAAAAATCGTTTCATTTATAATTTTCGTAAAATAATGTTTTAACTTATTGGGTTTCATTGTTATAGAGTGTTCAAAGAAAAACTCGTTTCATTTATAATTTTCGTAAAATTGCTTTTTAACTTATTGAGTATTTTTGACGAGATGAGAATAAAAATGTTGAGACTTTGTGTCATGCATAATGTAATAGTTATTCTTTTTATTCTGTAACAAGGCAATTCATTTGCAGTATTCATATCCTTGGCAACTTGTTTTTGTTCCATCGATTTTGAGAGAGTGCTTGAAAAATGAATTTTCATCAAAGCTGAATACACGAGTTTTAATACATTCAACTCTTCAAGCAGCTGCTGAATTTTCATGAAAATATTAGTTCATAAAGGTATTCATTTTTCAGCTTTTTATAGAACATCCTTTTGACAAAAAAGCACCGCTGATATATTGTTGATAAAAGTTTAACGCCAGTTTTATCATTGCGAGAAAAATATTCTTAATTCACTACAACCAGAGTCGTACACAGATTTTAGATGAAAGTTTCTATTTTTAAGCATTTTTTGGCTTAAAAGTATCCTTTGACTTAAAACTGTTCTTTGACTTAAAACTGTCCTTTGGCTTAAAACTATCCTTCGGCTTAAAACTATCCTTTGAATTAAAACTATCCTTTGACTTAAAACTATCCTTCGGCTTAAAACTATCCTTTGAATTAAAACTATCCTTTGACTTAAAACTATCCTTTGGCTTAAAACTATCCTTCGGCTTAAAACTATCCTTTGGCCTTAAAGTCAATTAAGACTTCTCAGGGCTAAAAATCATTCGAAAGTTGACAAAGGTCAGTCTTTTCATAAATAAGCAAAATACTTAACTGAAAAAAAACTGGGATCAATTTGAACCGCAACAAATGTGAACCATGTACGTGGCGTCACATTCTATGTCGTTCAGCATTGTTCAATTTAAGCTCGCATCCAAATTCATGTTTCTTTTGTCATTTTAGTAAAAAAATGTTGTATCTTTATGTATCTTAAAAAATGTTGTGCTTGATACATGTTAATAATAATCTTGCAAGAGTATGAATTCTTGATTCAAGAATACGTCTTTTTTGTTCTAAGTTTCAAGCTCATCATGAAATTTGCATTGAAAAATATTTCTCCCTGTGTATACAAAAAATGTTTGAAACCAAAAATGTCTTTGAATTCAAAGAAATAACAAATATTCCAGAAAAAATGAAGCATTGAAGACGTGTTCTTTGTTCAAGAACTCGTGTTCTTAATGCAGACTCGTCTCTTTGATTCAAAAACCCATTTTCTTTGCCTGATGACATTAATCTATTAAAAATGAAGACATGGTGTCTATTTCGGTAAAAATATTCTTAACTCAAGAATAATCACCCTAGATCTAAAAATATATATCCTTGAATATTTATCAGCACATGCATAGTCATTCTCTGATTGATGAATTTTTAATTGGACACGAAAATGTGCACCAGTTATTGTCGGTGATTTTTTGCGAATCTTGATTCTTCCTGGCGTTGGTATCGCGTAACCGAGGAACTGGTATAATCTACCTGTATGCAGGACGTCGAGCGAAAAGACCTTGACGGAAGACACTGACCCGTGACTTCACGATACAGCTTGAAGCATCGCCACTATCTGGTATCACGCACATCCTTCCACATACACTTTCATCCAATATTCGTCTCACCTTCTTTCCACACAGGCATGCAGAATTCGTTGACTCGGACAGGACTCGACTAGTTCTGAGTTCAAAAACCGCCAACTTGCAAACTCTTTGTCGAATAACTTGAGGCCCTCGTATTCTTTCGCTGATCCCTCTCGTCCAAGGCCTCATCTTTTGTTCGCCAGAGCCTGTACTTACTTAATAATTTCTCCTGATTTATGTGACGTTGCATTAAAGTTTAAAGTGCACTTGAAACTAAAAATCCAAGTCAGACGGTAACTGAATGTATGTGCATTTTGGTTGTTGCAATGGAAAAAGATGCGGCTGGATATAATGCCCTTCAGAATTTACATTTTTCTTTTGTAATTTATCTTTACTTTTTACAATTTGCCTTTATCTTTTGCAATTTGCGTCTTTTGCAATTTACCTTTGGCTTTTACAATTTGCCTTTATCTTCTGCAATTTACCTTTTACATTTGCTATATTTTATGGCCATTTTAAGCAGTTGTGGTATAAACATTTTTTAAATCAAGTTTACAAATTTCTGATGAAATTATATCAAGTTTTGATGTTAACAATTGTAACTTCGATTGCGATAATAAATAGCTTCGATTGCGATAATAAATAGCTTCGATTGCGATAATAAATAGCTTCGATGAACAAATTGATGCAATTTCAAGTCCAAAATTACACTGAATTTGCTTTTAAGTTGCAACCACTTCTTTGTCGTATTGTGAACTTAGCAAACACAAAAGCAGATTTTTAATAATAATCTTGATAAAAATTAAAGGAAATCTGGTAAAAATTGTCACGATAAAATTTTTGAAACACTTCCAAACACATGACACTTTTATAGTGAATTTTTTGCAAAATTTTCTCTCCGTGCATATCACTTAACGCGATTTTTCTCCAGATTGTTCAAATTAACAAAAAAGTATTTGCTTTCCTAAAAAGAAAAGAATTAAATTATACCTTGAACTACAGAGAAATGGGATAATATTCGCATTAATCCGTAAATAACGATGTATAAATTGTAAACGAGGATATATACAGAGGCGTGAACATTTCAGTAGCAGTTGATAATTAATCACAGCAGCGAACCTCCTCTTTATCACCGACTCAGTACAGGTTACAAACTACAAAGTTCGTTACAATTAACCTCGGTTCTCCATGTCTGAGGCGATTTACACGAGCCGAGAGGAATTCCAGGAAAGTGGGTCGTAGGTGGTCGAAAACATTGAGAAGATTGGAACGTGGTCGAGAATATGTTGGCCTTGGCACAGGTTGTCTTCCGATTTGCAACAGTTGTGGTCTTTGGCAAACTTTGCCCCGTTCCCAACACGTGCAACACATCCAAGAACTCAACCACCATGACCAATCGTTTTACTTTACTCTGATAATTTCTATACATGCATCTCAATCTCCAGCCACATATATGTATACACATAGATTCTACCAAACTTTAATGAAAATCCAAGTTTAAACGACACATTTCCCTTCTTGCTTGAGACCAGGATTATGCACAAAAGTTGAGCAAGTGGTATTAAAATTTATAATTAAAGCACAACTTTCAAACTCCAAATCTACCAATTTTACGCTTTTTCTTTCAATTTTATTTGAAAATGGGTAATCGATTTTAAAGAGTTA
>WNHD01008274.1:0-12346 GCA_011057455.1 Ganaspis sp. Gsp50
TTTGAATTATTAAAAAATGTTAAAGGTTGATTTTTGTGAATAATCCATCTATAAGGAAGCAAAATTTTCATGAAATGAATAATTTTCTACTTGTTTATTTAGTTTCTTTTTGGTACTACCGATTACGGTTTTATACCCTTCTCTCAGCCATATTTTATGTATAATATAGATAAATAATCATGTGTATAATATACAAGCATGACTTTTATTTATTTTTATTATAATAGTTTTATTATTTTTATTTATTTTTTAATTTATTTTTATTATATAGTAGTTTTATTATTTTTATGTATTTTTTTATTTATTTTTATTATAATACTTTTATTATTTTTATTTATTTTTTTATTTATTTTTATTATAATACTTTTATTATTTTTATTTATTTTTATTATAATACTTTTATTATAATACATCATGCATGTTATATGAATAAATATTTACATTTTGCTTTAAACTTTTAGGACTTAGGGTTAAAAGATTTGAACTGGATTTTTGACTCAGTAGAAGTTTTATTGCCCTTTTCGTATCCTTGCATTGGAGAAATATCTGGACACAAAAAACGAAAACTTCTCTTTGAAGGTTTAATAGAAGGACAACTAACATCAGGACCACAATTTTTAAGATTCCATCCAGCTCAAGAACCATATTTGGATTTTGTAAGGTCTGCGTTTAAAGTAATTGCCGAAGCTTTGCCACTTTCCCAACGAACTAGCATTTACATATGGTGGTTACGATTCGAAAGAATGCTGATTTATTTTAGAAAAGATGACCCTTTGAATAGTGACAGTCGGTAAGTTAATCTTTCTCTTTTTTAAAAAACAATATATACTTAAAAAAAACTTTAAAATTTTAAAATTGCTTCCAACAAATATAGAATTAAATACGAATTTAAGCTTATAAATAAAAAAAAATCATGCCATTTGAAAAAATTTGCTTCCTTATAAAAGAATATTTTTTTTTAATTTTTTTCTATTTTAATTTTTATTTTAAATATATTATATAAATTAAATTCCTTTTTAAAAAAAAACATTTTTTGAATCCTTATTAACCAATTTATTAATTAATTTTATTAATTTTATTTATTAAATATTAATTAATTTATTAATTAATTTTATTTATAGTTTGAAAATGATATAAAATGTATTTGAATGTACTAAAATGATTTTCAGAGGAAAGAAGTTGAAGACTCTGCTAAAAGAATTTTTAAAAAAATCAGAAAATCGAAATAATTTACATTTCTATAGAGAGTACGCTCTAATTCAATATGAACAAGAGTGTTTTGAAAGCTCGGTCAGTATCTTGGAAACAGCTCTGCAGTCTAGTAATCCGTGTCCTGCAAAAATATCAGACCCGATGGAAAAGTCAGCAGTAATGAGTATTTACAGGTCACTTTTTGAAATATTATTGAATACGAAAACGCTTTGTAAATCAAATAAGGAACATTTGACAAAAATTGTTAAAATGTTAGTTCCTGAAACTTCAAAAGATTCTTTAGTAGCAGTTGAAGAGTTTTTTAGGGATTTTGTTGAACAATTTCTATCTTACCAAGCAGAAGAAGAAGCCGACGATGCTTTTTTCTTACCTAATTTAATATGTGATACAATTACATGCAATGCGTACGTTTTATTAATACAGGAACGAGATATAACTGAAATTTTGAACATTTTTCAAAAATGTATTGAACATTGCAACAACGTTCCTCGATTGCAGGTAAAAAGAAAGGTCATGCATTTAAATTAATACAAATGTTTTCAGTCATTTTTTTCAATATTATTTGTAGCATTATGTATTTTTTGTATTTTAGTTTCTTTTGGTACTAGCGTTTGTAGCATTTTGTATTTTTTAATTGAGTCCTTTTAATGCATTTTTTAATTATGATCTTTTATTAATTTATTATTTTATATAATTTTATATAATTAATTATATAATTATATAAATTATTTGCGCGTATAATAATTTGTAAATTATTCGCGCTACTCAATTATTCTGAAAAATATTTTTCGTGCAAAAAACCTTGCAAAAAACAAAATAAAATTACATAGAATTGTTTTTTGCAAGGTGTTTGTTTATTAATTGTTTATTAATTTATATAAATTTACATTTTTTCAAGGAACGTTTATATGAAAGTGAACTATCGATTTTACAATTTTATGCAGAAAGGGTTAATATTTCGAAAAGCCTTTCAAAAACCATTCTAAATGAAGCATTGCACAAATATCCAGATAATTTTTACGTCCTTTCTGTGTTTGCTGATGTCGAGGTAAATTTATTCTAAATAGGACAAGCTTAAAGCTATTTTGATCCACGACAAATTGCTTGTCATTTTCTATGTAAAATTTCGTGCTGAATACGAAAATAAAGTCCAATATTAAGACTCATCAAAGATTCGTCAAAGATTCATCTAAGATTCGTCAAAGATTTATCTAAGATTCATCAAAGATTCATGGAAGATTCGTCAAAGATTCATAAAAGATTCGTCAAAGATTCATGAAAGATTTAACAAAGATGACTTCAAATACCAATACAAAAATTAGATAAAAAAAAATGTTACAACAATCAAAAGAATTTGCATATAAATTTTGCATATAGGAAATGTCAGTAAAATGCCGTGGATCAGTTTTTAAAAAAATTTATAACTAGTGTCATTATACTTGGTATTATAAACGTAATATAAAACGCTTATAAATGATTTGTTAAATGATTTTTATAGTACGATTTGCCGACTTGGAGACAAAACAAAATTGGAAAGTTTCGATTGTGGCAAGCAATTATCATGTTCATGGCAGAAAATGCTCAAATAAAATACTTAAAACGAATGAATCTTGAAGACAATGCAAAAGCTGTACTCAACAAATTATTATCATTTTATCGCAGACTTGCACAGTAAGTACAAAATGTCTTGAAATTACATTATGTTGATTAGTTGACAATTTAACTTTTGTTTATTATATTTTATTTATCACAGCAATTTATTTTACTTTTCAATAACAATTAAATTTTCTTCGAGTCATCGTCACTTTATTGCATTATTATTATTTATTTATTGCATAATTATTATTATTTATTGCATAATTATTTAATTATTATTTTCTTAAAGTTTTATAATAAAATGTTTGAATAATAATGTTATTAACATTAATTATTTTTATTTTATTTAAAAACAATTAATGTTTTTTAAAATGTTAATGTTTCTTAAACATAAATGTTAGTGTTTTTTAAACATAAATGTTAATGCTTTTTAAACATAAATATTAATTTTTTTAAACATAAATATTAATTTTTTTTAAACTTAAATGTTTAGATAATAAAATCTAATTTTTATAATTAAATTAACAGAAATCCTGACATTCGGAATTGTCCATTGTTGTGGAGATTATTCATGTTGCTGCTTCGGGAAGAGAATTTATGTGAAAAAAAAGGAGAAGACACTTATCATGAAAGCGTAATGCTATGTCCCTGGGCAAGATGTATTTACATAGACTCGGCAGAAATTGCTCCCCAACAGTTGACTCAAATACAGGACGTGATTCAAGGAAAAGAATTAAGGATACACGTTACTCCTGAAGAGCTGGATATTTTAAGAAGTTAATCATGTAAATATTATTTTTCTTAATGTGTATATTTTGCGAATAACATTTAAATAGAAATCGAAAAAATATTTTTTCAATAAATATCCAAGTGGATCTAAATGAATTTATTTTATATTTTATTTATTTCATTCTATTTATTTTATTTCATTCATTTTATGTATTTTGTTTTCATTTTGAAAATCCAAATGCGTATATTCACGTGGAAATTTCCATTGCAAATTTATTTAGTTATTTAAATAAATATACGGGTAAGAAACCACAATTATCAAAATATTATAATAATTTATTAAACCCATTTATCTTTTCTAACACAAATACATTGAAATGGATTGCATTTTTGAGACTTTTTTTTAGCTAAAGGGTAAAAATTATGCAATGTGTTTTCCAACTTCATTTATTATCAAATCACACACATAGTGTTTAATACAAAATATGTACATTTATAATTAAAGATGGACGTTATTCGCTATAAAAAAAATTCGTTCCCCTGAAAGTATATTTAAATATTTAAAATGTTCTCAACCTAGTTTCAGTACTAAAATGCTGAACGAGTTTATTTTTCTATAATTAAATACGAATGAAAGCTGCCTTTCTTTCATTTTCGAAAAAAGATTAAATCGAACTCAGAAAATAATAATAAAGACTTACAAATGAAAATTTTAAAATTAAATTATAAAACCGAACTAACTTTAAGATAGCAATTTGTTTTTTTGTCCGTGGTCCATAGAAGATATTTTTAAGATAATAACAAAAAAAAATAATAAGAAAATAATAAAAAATAATAAGAAAATAATAATAAAAAAAAAGATATTAACAATAAAAGAAATATTGTGAACAAGGTATTGCAATCTTTTTTCTACTACTCGTATATACAATATGGAAGACTATTTCGGAGTTCTGACGTTACTTTTTGCAAAAATTATAATGTTACATTTAAGGAGGTCTTCTGGCGTGACAACCATCAAGTTCTATCACAACATTAGATTACAAAAATTCATAATTACAAAGTATGAAAAAACGTGTATAAAACAAAAAAAGTTAGCAAACAGTCGTTAAAGTTACAAGCGCACTTATTTTTTATCACAGCTGACACTATTTTATTAAATACTTGTGTAACATATTGTAAAACTATTTCTCAAAATTTATGAAACACTCATCACACTGGAAGACCTGCTTTAACAACTTGAATGCACACAAGAAATGGCATGAAATTTACATGAAATAAACTTTGGCAATGATAATTAATTGAAACAGTTAGTGGACAATTACTATTCACTCTCAGATGATGAATCATTAGCACCACATTCAGGCTTGGCGTTCTGGGAATATGACACTTTACTGTAGTTATAGGGGGTTGCATTACGTTTCCTTCGGAACCAGGAAATACAGAGATAAATCCCGGCAGCAGTTATTGTTGACAAATTAATGGCAAAAAATATAGTCATTCCATAAAACCACCTTGTCGCTTGCATTTTCCATGAAATGGAACTTAGGACGCAATGAGACTCGATTAAAGCAGCATCTGCACGGCAGGCAGTGCACTCGTTTCCGGATGGTCCTGAACATCTTGCACAAGAATAATGACAAGAAGCACAAACAGAATGCCTTTCATCTGAAGCGCCATAAGTTCCAGCTGGACAGTGCAAGACACAACGTCCTTTGATTAAATACCAGTTTTCCTTGCAAACTGTAAAAATTAAACCGTCATTAACAAGAATATACATGCATATTAACGAATTTTTGCTTCCTCATAGGGAAGCATTGTTTATTTATAACTTGAGATTCTTTCATTGTATTGGTCAATCTTTGAATTATTTTCATTTCAAAAATGGTCACTTTGAGATTCTTTATTAAGGGTATGTGATGCAAAATGACGTCAGTAGTCACATAACCAACAATTTGTCCATCGTTTTAGTATTGAAATAATGAACATATTCTAAAAATTGGTAGGTATTAACAAAATATCGTCAAGATTGCTACCGATAAATAGACAAACTAAAACACTTTATTTTTAAAGACACGGCAAAACGAAGAGTTAAATAATGCAAAAAATCGCTGACTTTGGGCGGAGTGCGGTGCTATAGAGAAGAGGACCCACACGGTGTGGCGGTTAAGAACCGAATGAGGAATGATCTGAGTTCTCCCTCTCCAGCCGCTGCCGTGAACTCCTTCGCTTGGCGGTTGGACCGTGAGTGAGCGCAGAGAGGAGTATACCGCGCGTGATTGGTCGACGACGATAATAGCTGCGCGCGACTACTGTTGCTAGGGAAAAGTCGAAACGACGGTTGAAAATTCAAAGATGAGAAAGTGATGAGAAAGAAGAAACGGTTGAGCGTACATTTCACGGTGATTTAGGCAATAAAAATAAGTTTAATTTTAGGAGAAATTGTTTCATCGTGCTTCTTAAACGAAAAAAAAATGTTGCGAATTATTATTATCATTAATGTCAGCGACGTATTATTTTAAGAATAAAACAGCGGATGAATTTTTGGTTGTGAGTCACGTGACCAATGAAGTCATTTTCCATTACATGCCTTTTAAAAATAAAAATTAAATACGTCATAATTGCGAAAGCACTTTTTTTATGATAGTCTAGCGCAAAACGTTTATAGCAATCAAAAACAATCAAGATACAACATTTTGTTTTTATTTCTTGTTCTGAGTTTATAGAATTATTAGAATTAAATGAATGGATTACTATAATTTACCATAATTATCACCATAATGTACTATATAATAAATTTATTATTACTATAATAATATACATATCACACATTTAGTTAAAAATACATAAAATAAGAATAGAAAATAAAAATATCAATTTTTTTTAATCCGTTTTTCCCATTAAAGTTGCGTACTAGACCATCATTCATTTTTCAATGCCAAAAAAAATTTTTTTAGTTCTAAAAAGTATTAAAAAACCTAAATAAAGTCAAAATTTCACTTTAAGATATTTTTCTCAATAATTTTGAATATAACTGAAATTTAAATATTTTCAGTCTTATTTACATTGGAAGATATAACAAACTTTTGTTTTGTTAATTTTTTTCCCCCAGTATTTAAAACTAGAACAATATCGTTCATCGTCAAATGTATGTATAACTTGAAAACAGTTTGGGAATTACCTATCTTTTATGAGCAGTGCAAAAAGTACGTATCTCAGATTTTCGGTTGGAAACTAGTTATGTTTTGCGTTTGAATTATAACCTAAAATGTCAATCTTTATTAGTTTCCAGAGATTAAATGAGCACATGTAAACGCGAAATTAATTTACAATATTAATACAAATTGATTTATTATATTATGGCTATGTCTAAATGTTGCGATATACTTTTGACGTTTAAAAATACAGAGATTTTCGTGTTTGAGAGGAAAAGTAAAACATTGTAGTTCCCCACCGACAATTGGAGATACGTATACTTTCTGCACTGCTCATAGAAGATAGGTAATTTCCAAACTGTTTTCAAGTTGTGCGAACATTTCATTTGGAGTAAAAGATATGTTTGACATTTTCCTTATAAACTTTGAAGGAAAACAATAGTTCTAAATGTGTTAGGAAAGTTACGCCAAATTGAAAACAATTCATTTTTATTATCTTTGCCCTTCATTTTTTAAAATATACTCTTTAATATAATGGCGTCTGCACAGCCAATCGCGTTGGTTTTTGTGTTAAATAATCGTAATTTGGTTTCTATAATAAAACTGGGACAAATTTAGGGCAATTGGAATTTAATTAATTTTCAATTAGGTATCTTTTTCTTTTCATTAATAATTAAGTATCAAGATACACTCTTTCACTGCACGGAAAGAAAGGTTATATAGTTCAGCCAACACGTGTTGAGTAAAATAATTCTATAGGAATTCAACAGTGGCGCCGTCTATCGACGTTAGCCTATACGTTCTGTTGAGTTCGGTGGACCGAGTTTCGTGAACCAAACAAGCAACTCTCTGTTGAGTAAATTTGACAGCACATTGATTTACGATTTGTGTTGACAGTCCAAAACTAAAACAACTGTTGTGTAAATACCACTCTCTCTAAACTATATGCCCTGCTCTCCGTGTAGTTCGTGTGCTTATGAAGCTTCGTTCTACATAAAAAGAAAAAAAAGTATGTATGCATCTGTCACCGATTTAGACAAAATGAGTATTTCATTCAGTTACATTTTTAAAACCAACAAAAATTACTGCAAAATAAACATACCAAGGTTGTTAATATGTGACTGCCAACGGTGAAAGGGACCTTCGCTGCAAACGAAGTTTAGGTTATGTTTGTGTCTTTTGGAATGAAACTACAAAAAAATGATCAACTCTTAAGTCATTGATATTTAAGTCTTCATTAGATCCAAATTATCCAATTAATACTGATTTTGAGTTAACATAGGTAAAAATGAACTTTTAATCAAGGAAAAACCACGGAGTATAATAGGAAAAACTGGTACCAAATATAACCTAAAAACTGTTTGCAGCAAAGGTTCCTTTCACCGTGGGGAGTCACCTGTAATGAAATAAACTAAATTAGCTATGCTTGAAAAATGTAAGCGCAGGCTGTGGAATTTTTAACGATAAAACTATGTACCTTTTTATTTAGAATTTCACGATTACAATTCTTGTCTCGAATTGATGCTGATCGAACCAAAAGTTACGTCAAAAATATGGAGTGCCATGGATATGTTGCAACAAAACTTGGAGACAGCTGCGCTTCCAGTTATTATAATTAAATGATTAAATTTATTTTAACTCCTTTATTTTTATTTAATTTTTAGACTCTCGATATCTCTCTTATTATTTTCACTTACCATGAATGTTGAAAGGGTTACTTCTGTTGAAGATTACTTACTTATGTAGTGGGGACATACTCTTCTCATTTGCTTGAATTCTATCACTTACTACCTACTTTAAAAAATTCTGTATTTCTTTATGTAATTTTCTTTTCAAGTTTTTGTTCTTTTTCTGTTTAATTCCTTCAATTAACATTAACAAAACAAACAAAAGAACTACAGCAAATTCTACTTTCAACCAATCTACATTCATTTTTGCGAGTAATTTTTAATGGCACTATACACTCTCTCTTTGTCAGGCTCTACGCTTGCGTATTAGCGAAACAGATGTTTGTGCTTCTTCACCGCGCATGCGTAGCTAGACAAAGAGAGAGACTAGTTCAGCAGAACTCTACTTGTCTTTTTTTATCCGTCTCTGGCAGCCTCGCATGGAGATAGTGTTGTTCAGAAATAATTTTACAATTATTCACTTAGTTAATTTGATAAAATGGTAAGAAAAAATAATAAAATAGCACCAGAGTAGCCCCAGTAATAAATTTTAGTCAAATACGTTTAATTTTAAAAAATTTGTACGTCATAATGGATCGGCTGTTTTGAATTCTTTTTTTTAAAGATTTTCAATCATCGATTAACAACTCTAGAAACTCGCAAGTAACAAGTTTGAAGCAAAACCAATCTTCTCTTAAAATTTTCAAGATTTCTTTTGATCTATTTTTCTGAAGGAGAACCCACTAATTAAATTGTTAATGTTTCTATAGAAATATTAACGAAAGAGATCTCTCGTTGCACTCAAAATAATTAAAAATTCACTTTCAACATGCCTTTAATTATTAAAATCAAATTTCCGAGGGATCGAAAATAAGCCGTAGTTCGGAGATAATCTCAAAAGACGAAAATTTCTCTCATCTTGAGAGAATTAAAGAAAGTGTGTATAAACATCATAGAGGTTATATATATATTTTAAATTCGATTCCAGCACTCATTCACAATGAAGAAAAAAAGCAAATACCCGTCAGAAGCTGAAATATTATTAATTAGCCCTGAAACACGAAAGATAAGAAATTTTCTTTCGCAATTGACAAAATAAATGAAAGGACAATTTGATTGTGGATACTGGATTTGTGGAAGCAGACAAAGTGACGTTTGGACATTTGATAACTGCGCATGTGCGCGAGTATAATATTCCTCTGCTTATGAGTGAAATTTTCGTCCTAAAAGTATTAAATATTCTTAACAAAGAATGAAAATTTAAAAATTATCCTCTACTATTTTTCATCTCAAAATAAAGAAAATAGTGGTTAAGTAATTTTACTATGGTAGAACATTTTTTGATATTTCGACAAAGCGACATTGATTAGAAAGTAAAATTGTACTAAAACCTCTCAATTATTGAAATTATATATTCTTATTCAGTTTTCAACACGAAACACAACTATCATCGCAACTAAGAAAATTTATCGTACAGCGACATCTGTCGCTCTGAACGACTTTAGAAGGAAAAATTGTAGGTTATGTTTGATGGCAGTTTTAACGTGATTGAATCTTCCTTTCTAATTTTCTGCAAAAAAGAAATTTTTTCTTCAAGAAAGAAAAAAAGATTTTCTGCAGTTTCTTTTTCTAGAACAACTCGATTTCTATTAAGGCAAGTCAATGTAATTATATTTTTATTCTTGGTATAAGAAAACCTTTCTCAGTGTGAAACTACCATCAAACATAACCTATACAATTTATGACAATTTGTTTCCAAGCTCCCTTTCTTTAGAGCGTGTCACAAATACTTGAAATTAATAATTTTTTTTTTAGAAGTCACATCAAAAATAACATCAGAAAACTGGAGGATGTGGGTGGAGGAAATGTGACATGGAGGTGGAACATCTTTTTTTATGAAAATGCTAAATATATATGACAATTTCAGGAACGATTATGATATGGAAAGTACGAAAAATTTCATGCATGAAATATGCGACATGTGGGCACTTTTAGTGCTCTCTAAATATAAATCAAAGTGAGCCACTGTTTCAAGTCGGATTTTTTGGTTATGTTTCAGATTCAGATTTAGAGAGTGCTTAAAAAGGAAGAATCAGACAAACATTGGAAAAAAGGTTATGTTCGAGTGTTATATTTCACTTTTTAAAATAAAAATAAAACTTTTAATGTGGATCTTTTTTAAACACAAGGTGGCAAATGTAATTTTTTGTAATTATTGTTCAAATTTTAATTTTAAACAAAATGAATCATAAAAATTAAAATGTGAACATTGCAAAAAATTGACTGTTCAAAACAAAACTACTGAAAATTAAAACTTTGGTAGAACAAAGCGTTTTGTAAATGTCTGAAAAAAATTAACGTTAAAAGTTTTCTTTCTCTTTTAAAAAGTGAACTCGAACATAACCTTTTTTTTCAAATGTTTGTCCGATCCCTCCTTAAAAAATGCATTTTAGAAAAGAATTGTAAACCAATTTTCTAATCTACTCGTCTACGGGATCTTAAAAAGTGTACACATTTCGTCACTTTCACTTTATATAATTTTTGTTTATTTCTCGATATATATAATATTTACACGCTGGTTCATTATATCATTTGTACAATATAGATACACCAAGGACTATCACCTACATACAATGAATTTAATACTGATTCAAATTTGTCAATGAGCAAATTTATAACGTATATAAATGGATAACATAAATACAGCGACTTAACAATTTGACAACTAAAAATGATAATCTGTCTCATGAAACATAAAAGTTGGCGTTCCTAATAAAACACTAATTTTTATGCTTATATTGTTTGCGATTGCAACACACTCATATGTTGTACATCTATTCACGATATAAAATTCGCTCTTTATTGTTTGCTTCAATCATTTCATACATATATGAACTCTTTCACCACTTTATTAAATTCAAAACCAATAAAAGTTTAACAATTGGTTTTTCAGTAGTAGACGAATTAAGCATTTTGATAATTTAATTGCACTTATTCGCTTCATAAAAACTATAGATGAAATTTATTAAACGCAGAGAACTCGTTCCAGTCCGAAGCAGTGATATTTCATTAAACTTAATAGTCAAAAAGTCTTTTTATTAGAAATATTTTTAATTTGAAGTTTCTTATTGTCTTTCTACTTGAAATTGTAAAAGATTTCATAAAAGTTTGATTTTTATTTGCTGAGCATCGCGTGTTTTTTCATAAAATCGTGTAACCCTACCTAGCGGACATTTACCCTGAAGTGCTGAAATTTGATACACTTATCTGTATTTTTGTGCGTAAATGAAACGTGATTGAAATGTACCGGCACGTCGATTTTGTACACAATGTTTGGCGTCGAGTTGTACAAAATGGTCGTTAACTTTGAAGCAGTTATGCAAATAATCAGGGCCGTGTCAAGTTTTCTAGGCATGGTTTTGACGCGGAATTTATTTCGCGCTTTTCTTTTAGGGCACCGTTCGCAAGAGCTACAAGTTCGTACGTCACTGCGCGCGTCGATTTCGCTCTCTTGTACCCCCTGCTCCCCACTTCCTCCCTCCCTAAGAAACTCCTGTATAAAATCGGTCTGTATATCATAATCGGCGTTCCGGTGAAATGAATAGTTAAACGAAATGTTTCAAAAAAACATTCAAATTTTCGAGTTTATTGATTTTTTGTGACTCTTTTGTATACATAAATTAACACCGTTATTGAGATATTAAATTTTTCTATTACGTATTCTCTTGAGAATTCGAAAATTTGAGAAAAGCAGAACTTATTACGGTATTAATAATTGACTTATTTATAATTTGACTTTGAATGTACTGAAGACGAAATTTTAATAACTGTGTACTGCTGCATGAAAAGGGCCCACTTTGTCGGTTTTATTTTATATTCGCATTTTTCTAAAAAAAATCAAATTTTCGAATTTTTTTTATTGATGAAAAACAAAATACAGAATCTGCCCTTTTGAATCATGTGCTTATCATAACTTTATCATAGTTAGAA
>WNHD01008278.1:0-15614 GCA_011057455.1 Ganaspis sp. Gsp50
TATGTTTTTAATGTATTACTTATTTTTATGCTCATAAGTTGTGTTTGTTATTTTACTTGTTTTCTTAAGTTTATTTTTTAATTTCAATTAGAATTAAATCATTTTTGCTTCCTCATAGGGAAACGTTCTTATGTAATTTTAAAATTTCTTTTGATATTCTCCAGCTGTTAAACTTGTTTGTCTAATAAAGATGCGGAAAACCGAATTCATTTATCAAAGCGTTTAAAGCTGTCGAATTATTTACGAAAGATTTATATTTTGAAGAGTATTGAAATTATGAAGGAAATCTTTTTTGTTAATATAGACAATTTTTATAATTTATCAAGGGATGTTGTTTGATTCTTAATAATTAATTTTGCTTCCTCATAGGGAAGCATTGTTTATAAATGAAACCTTTAAAGGATTAAGGGCTATTTGAAATGATTTTTATTTTTGTGAGATGATTTGCTAATTATGAGATGATTACATGCTAATTTGTATGACGATGATGATTAAGAGAATGTTTGTTTTTCAGGATCGGAGTTTCATGTTCCTGGTCAAAGTTACGGTGCCCAGCCAGGTGGGCAGGTGGGTGGAGGAGGAGGCAACGTTGGAGTTCCAGGAGGAAGAGGCCCTCCCTTAGGGATACAAACAATACAATCGTCGACAGGAATTCCACAAGGAGGTCCAACCGCTGGTCAACAGGCACCTCCACAAGCACCAACACCTCAGCCCCAACAACCTCAGGGTCCAACACCCACAACCACTCCTCCTGTACATACTCCCTCACCTCAAGAAATGGGAAAACAGGGCCATTTACAGGCACTTTTTGTGCCCAATCAACACAGGCCTTCCTCTCAAGTAAGTTCCAATTATTAATTCTTCAGCACCTTATTCTGCCTCTTAATACTACAATTTAGTAGTCTGCTGTATTTTACATTCTCATCAATAATGAGGTGTTAAATTTCTACATACAGACTAAACAAAAAAGATGTGAGTGTCATTAGATTTGATTACCTCGAAATTATCAAAGAAAAATTACAAATTACATTATTGATTGATATATATGTGACCGCGGCTGAGAAAAGGATGTTATCGGCCAAAAAATCGAATTTTGGTCTAGGATGTTTTTTTATAGTTTACAGTCTCAAAAATAAAATGCAATTAGTTTTGGAAAAGAAAATGTTTTGGTTGATAACACCCTCTTCTCAGATGCGGGCAGTTTTTTTAATTAAATTACATTATTATTAATAATTAAATTAATTATTTTTTGTGACCCACTATTATTAAATATTAATTGTTTGTATTATTGATTGTCACGCGAAGCATTTTACAAATGATTTAAATTTGATAAGAGATGCTAAATTGGGTTGATGTTTGCAGGGTTACTACTCAGGGGGCCCAAGGCCACAGCAACCTAGAGGCATGAATCACAGAGGAGGCCAGGGCGGCGGCAGTGCCCAAGTAATAAGTATGACTGGAGTTCCTGGTGCAGGTGCTCAACAAATACAATATTCCCACCCCAACCTTCCAGGCATGTTTGTCCAAAATCAGGTTTCTGGAATTCATCAGCAACCTGTCAACTATCAAATGTCCATGCAGGTAATTATCTTTATTTTCTATTGTACATCTTGAGTTTTTGAGTCATTTTCAAAAATTTAATTGGATTATCAGGGTGGCTAATGGTCTGAGAAAAGTAAAGAAATTTTGTTTTAAGTCAAGGGAAATTTTTAAATAAGGAGAAATTGAACAGTTTATTTATTGAAGAATATTTTTTTTAGAATTTTTAAATTTGAGGACCAATAAAAGGCCGGGGAAAAGTCAGGAAATTTTTTTGCCCAACTGCGTTAAACACCCTGATTATGTATCTTCTATTCTTTTTTTTTGCAATTGTTTTGTACTTTTTATTTTGTACGTGTTTTGTATTTTTTGAAGAATTATTTTAAAATGTATGTTAATTTTGAGTTTAATTTTCATTTAATATTTATTTTCCTCGTATGTATTATCATTTACATTAGGGAACGTCAATAAATTACGTAAGGGTTATAGACAGGGGGAGTGGTCCAATGAAATCTTACGCCCTATGTTAATTTTTAATTTTTACTGTATACAAAGTCTTACATAGAGGGGTGGGTGGTTAAATTCTTTTCAATATTACCTTACGTAATTTATGAACGGCCCCTTAGTGATTTTTTGGTTCATTTGTAAATGCCAATCTATCTCTCTGATTTTTGAGTTAAAATGGCATTATTTATTTTTCTTTTCGTTTAAATTATCTTTCTCTTATTTTTTTTTTTTTGATTATCTTAATATTTTGTCTAAATTTATTGAATATATATTCTGTTAAATTTTGAGATATTTTGTGTTAATTTTCCTACTTTTCTTTCTTAATATAAAAAAAAAACTATTAAAATTATTGTCTATGGTTTCAAATTATTGTTATTCAATTAATAAAGTTTCAATAACAATACGTAATTTTGTTTCCTTATGGAGGAAGCTTTTTCAATTATAATAATATTCCTTGTTTCACTGTATTCTTAAATTTTATTTATTGTGTTCAAACGCTTTTTAGTTTTTAATATTTTAAAACCGAAATTAATATGCATAAAAAATTGTGTACATTCGCATGAGTTCACTTTTTACTTGGTCAGGGAAAAGTCAGGAAATTTTGTTTGAAGTCAGGAACAATATTTAAAATAAGAAAAATTGCAAATTTTATTCATTGAACAATTTTTTTATAATTTTTTTTTACTAATTTTTAAGTTTGAGGACCAATAGACCAGGGAAAAATTAGGAAATTCTTTTTCGTGCCGCGTTACACACCCTGTTCTAAATTTTTATTAAAGAAATATTGTATGAAATGCATTTAAATTAAACAATTATTGACACCAGGTGCTATAATCTTGTTTGGTGTTTTTAGTATCGTCCTCAACCGCATCAAAATCAAGGACAAGGTCCATATTATCAGTATCATCAGCATCCCACCGCCACGATTCTTACACCAAGTGCTTTTTACTTTCCACATGCACCTCAACAATGTAAGTGTTTACCACTGATAACGTCCCTTCTCAAAATATTTCGTTGTTTTTGACAAGGAAACGTAACATTTGTCTGGTAACTTTGCAGTGTATCCGGTGAATCCTGCCTTCATAAGGACAGCTTCTGCTAGTACTGTTAATAGTAATCCGCAGCATATGCAAGGACAATTGACAAATGCTCAGGGAAATACTGTTGTTCCTCAAGGTTCCCTTCAGCAACCTGCACAACAATCTCAACAGATGCAAACGATGATGTCTGTTACTTCTCCAGGTTAGTTTTTGTTTAAATTTTTTGTACTTTTGCGTTTTTCAAGTCATTTTTAATTATTTTTGTTTCTACTTTACTATTAGCTATTACTAATATTATTATTTACAATTTATTTAAATTTACACACAAGCATTTGTTTACATGCCAAATAAATTCAATGTCTGTTGATTTAATTTACGTTTCTATAATTTATTAAAAAAACAATTGAAGAAAATATTGCATTTAAATCTACAAAATGCCTTTACTCGCTCCTAAAATTAGGAATATTTATTATTTATGTAAAACAATCATTTTACTGTTCGCTTTCAAGTTAGTTGTTTTACGGATTATTGTGAGCTTTTTTTTAAAATGTCAAATTTTCTATTACATATGAAAATAATATTTTCGTGCAAATTCCTTTTGTTTGGTCTCTTTTTGTGTAATTTGTAATTATAAATAATAATAATGTGTATAATTTAATTAGAGTTTTCTTGTGTTACTTTGGCTCAAAGGGTTAAATGATTAAACTCAATTGTAATTAATAACAATAATATGTATAATTTAATTAGAGTTTTCTTGTGTTACTTTGGCTCAAAGGGTTAAATGATTAAACTCAATTATAATTAATAACAATAATATTATAACAATAATAAACAAAATAATAACAATAATATTATAGCAATAATAAACAAAATAATAACAATAATATTATAGCAATAATAAACAAAATAATAATAATATATATAACAAATAACTGATTGATATATTAGGTAATTAAAAATAATTTAAACATTTGTTAAACTATACAATAGGGAAATAAATATTCCTAGTAATAATGCATAATTGTTTATAAATTACATTGTCATGTTTGATGAAGATTTATAATCGTTTACCTTTTATATAATATTCCTTCTTTTCATGATTTCTAACAATATAGTAGTTAAGTGGGAAATTTGAATTTTGTCAAAAATGGTACTTAATTACTCATTAAAGTATTGCCAATGTAATAAAAGATAGAGTTACGTCTCCTCCTCCACTTCCGAATGGCCTGGGTTTCTTAGAATTTATCATCTCCCGCTGCTTTTTTTTCCTTGCCTTACAGTGGTTAGTCTCCTACCCTTAACACTTAGTCCCACTAACACAACTTCAATCTCTGCATTAAGTCTGGTCCCAGACTTCAGGAATTCCCGTTCCTCGCAGTTTTGGTCAGTTTCTTGCAGAACGCCAAGCAGCAAAGAAGCTTGTTTTACATCATTTTAGACTATCAGTTTAAAATTTTTTTTAACTCTTCCGACTTGTTTCACAACTTTTGAATCTGTGTATTTTTTAAATTAATTTTGAAAATAGTCATTTTAATTAATTAATTAATTAATCAATTAATTAACTTTTAATATTATTTTGTATATTTGTATATTTATAATTTTTAAAGAAGTGTAAAATTAATGTTGAAACGTGATTTCAAGATGTATGTGGCTAACAAGAGATACTTTTTGTATTTCGGTATAGGTCAGTTAAAATTATTTTGTTGTTTTCATTTTTGTTATTATATTTGTTGTCATATTTATTACCATATTTGTTTTTATATTTGTTATCATATTTGTTTTAATCTTGTTCATTTATTTGCTTCACTTTATTATAAATCTATTTTAAGTTTGCCTTTTTTGTGAAATTTTTAATTCTGTTCTGTTTTTATTTGTTATACTTTTATTGTAATTGCTTCAATGTTATTATTTCTTAAACTAATTTAATATAAATATTAAAATCCTTCGAGTTTCATTGACTAATTCTAAAAATTAGTAAACATTTCTTTCACGCTATCAGTGATATTTATCTAATCTTATTTCGTATTTACATTTGAAGAAGTATTTTCGGGACACAACGGAGGTGCATCGAGTGCGTCCAGTGCATCAAGTAGAAAATCGAGAAGATCGAAAGCCGTCGATATCATTGATCCTGAAACTGGAAAAAACATCAGTGATGAGCTTTATAATAATGATCAAGCGAAAGGAGATATCGATAATCGAGAGGCTCCTCAAATGCAAGTGAGTATTTTTGAAATCTTTAATTACTTGTACACTATACGAATCTTTAATTTTGGTTTCTGCTTGCTTGTAAAGCGGTCCTGAAAAATATTCTTCATTCTTTAAAAATGCGTTCAAAAAACTTAAAATCTAGTTTGAATGGTTTTTCTTTTTATTTAATTATTCATATGATATTTGTTTTATTGTGCGAAATTCATGTACATAGTTTTTGCAGTTTGCTTCTGTGTACACATGTTTAACTTGTAATTTTCAATTATTTGTATTTTAATAATTCTTTATTAAAAGTAATAGTTCTGTATTAAAAGTAAGAATTCTTTCTTAAAAGTAATAATTCTTTATTAAAAGTAATAATTCTTTATTAAAAGTAATAATTTTTTGCATTTAAAGGTATTTGATGTTTTTTTTAAATTTTCAAAAATTGATCAATTTTGAGTGTCAAAATAAAGCTTGAGGTTATGTGTATATATTTTATTGTTTACTTTTCGATAGCCAATTGGCTGTTCAAGTACAATTTTGTATCTATATCTTCAATTCATTAAGATTGCACCACTTTGTCAGTAACTTATTATTGTTAATAATTTTAGCTTCAATAGATTGTTTTTCTGGTTGATGGGTTCCCGAAACGTAAATAGTAAAATGTATACACTTAAAGTTTAGAATTATTTTGACATTTGATATTGACAATATGTTGAATATTTATGTAACTATTGGAAAATGATTTATTTGATTTTGTCTATTGATAGAGTTGTTTATTTATTTGTCTATTGTTAGAGTTGTTTATTTGTCTATTGTTGGAATGAGAATTTTTGTTACTCTATTAAACACAAGTGTGAATAAAATGTTTGCCTGTCTATCACGTAGATTTGATGATTGTTGCAGAATTGCGACAAGGCTGTGATAGCTGATTTTGCGGCAATGGTCGCAAAAGCCGCGACCGAGTCAAGTTCCGATTCCCCGGTGGCATCTAGCGCACCTGAATCTCCCAGTCCCCAAAATGTATCCCAAAGCTTATCGAACCTTAAAGTTCAAACAAATTCCAGTACTAATAGTCAATCTAACACCGGTCCTCCTACCCCGACACAAAACTTGTCCGGCGCTTTTACGCCAAACAGTCAATCGTTAGGTACTTCTAGTAATGCGGCTCAATTAGAATCGTGTCCAGTTAAAGTGGACTCGAAGCCACTTCAACCTTCAATTAAAGAATTCCAGCCGAGAGGAATTGACGTGAAAATGAGCCCTGTCACTGATCAATTCCACGTGCCAGCGAATCTCCCGGCTCCAGTAACAAATAAAGATAATAAAATTCCTACACAGCCTCCAGCCGTGAGTGTTCCTGCGCCTGAAGTTGACTTGAAAAATGCAAGTTTGCCACAGACTCCATCACAAACTCCAATTCCTTCGTCAACACCGAGCTCAATTATTCCTGATGTCCATGTCCCGTCCGCTACTGCCGTCAATGCTAACATCCCAGTTCCTGCCAAGGATCCATTCCCCAATTTAGTCAATAAAAATAAGTCAAGTTCACCACCCCGTAGAAAATATCAGAATCAGAACGTACCTTCGAATGCAATTACCATCCCGGAGATGCCACCATTGATCAAAGAATCAAAGGAACAAAAAGAAAGAAAGGCTAATGAGAAGAATGCTGTCACTTCAAGAGGTGCCACCCCAACGCCCGCTCATAATCAGACAGAACACATTCATCAAAAGACTAATGGAGAAACTGGCGACAAATCTGAAACTGAAACACTGCCTAAAAATGAAACGCAACAAAAGACTTCAGAAGGTGAGTTTTTTCGTGCTTTTTTAAAAATCAGTTTATATTTCGTTCATTGCTTCAAAATTGATTCGTTTTTGCTTCCTCATAGGGAAGCATTGTTTTCGGTCCGATTATTTATGTTTCTATTGTATTATTATACACTGCAACTATTATTTACCTTTTCTCCTTCTCTGTTATCTAGGGAATTCTATTTGAAACTTTTCCACAGAAAAAAGGGAAATTGCACACAAAGGATTTTTGAAATAATTTTTATTTCATTGAAATTACTAAATTACGTTAGTAATTACATTCAATTAGATAATTTAAGAAGTTTATTAGCCTTTTCAATTTTTAAACACAAAAGGTTAAGATGTTAGTTTCTTAATTGTTTTTCTAGTTCAACATAAACTTAATGAAGCGAAATCTATTTGGGAAATCCTCTGCTTGCAATTGTATTCTTTGTGTATGGAGCTGTTCTAAATAGAATGTCCCACCTACTAATTAGTGCTTGTTAATTTATATTACTTTTAAGGATAACCTTTTATTAAAAATTCAATAAGTATACTTATTGTGTCTTGAACTTTGTTGCTTAAAATTTATTAATTTATTCATATCGCTAGTTAAACATTGAAGCTTTTATTTATATAAAATTTAAGTAATATTTAAATACGAATTAATTTTGGAGCTTATACTTATGTGTACCAGTTCATGGATGAAGTATAACTTATTAATTTCTTGTTAGTTTGTTAAACTTGTGTTTTTCGGTGTAAATTCTATACAGTGGACTTTCACTTAATTTATATTCACAACTCAATTAGAATCTGCTCTTTACATTTTGTAGGTGATTATAATTCCCGTTGTAGGAACTTTCGATAAATGTTGGTTCTTTTTGCTTCCTCAAAGAGGAAGTATTTACTTTTTTATGCTAATAATTTTTAAGGCTTGTTTGATATATATCATAATAACATAACACATATTATAAAATATATTCTGCTGTACATTTTTAAAAAGTCACTATTTACTTTTTGCTTAAGTGACTTTTTATAAATGTACGGCAGTATTATATTTTAAAATATATGTAAGTCAAGTAATTAATTCTTTTGGACAATTGTTGATTGGCCTTTATCGAAGCCAGGGACTTTTGTTCTAATTTTCTTGGTCAAAAGTGGGCCGAAAGTAAAAAAAATTGCCTAAGGTACATTATAAACTAGAAAACAAATTTTCATTTTATGAATTGAATTCTTTCTCTTAATTTTATTATTATTATTATTATTATTTTTTACAAAACAAGTTTTGGAGAGGGAAAGTACATTATTACTATTATTATTGTTATTATTATTAATGAACTGACAGTTGTCCAAAAGTTTAATTGTTTTTATTAATTTTCTAAGTGAGCATTTCTCATTTTGAGAATCGACTGAATTGTTTTTTTTTTTCTATCAATGTCAATTGATTGTCACTTGATATAAATAGGTTATTTTAAATGACAACGGAATTCATCAACTATATCAATATTCAGAGGTTGTGTTTCTTCTAATTTGAGAGGTTCTTTTTTCCATTTTTTATAAACTTATGCATTCCATCGATAAATTTTAAGTTTATTTAAATTCATGTGCCCGAGATTTAATAAGTAATTAAATATTTAATTTTTTAGTTAATTTCTATTTAGTTTTTTAGGAAACGAAATTTTTTGGAGAAATATATTGATGATTATTATTTATTTTATTTAACGCTTTGTGACGATTTGTTTATTTAATAACATTGAAGTTGTACTTTAATGGACAATTTTTTGACATTCAAAACGTTTCGAATCTATTGATATTATTGAAATTTGTGCATAAAATTTGAAGGTTTTTTACTATTTATGATAATTGACAGAAATACGTTTGAAATATTAATGTGATAAATATTATCAAATATATTGACATTAAAGAATAATAAAAATGTTTTCTATTTGAAAATGCGAAAAATTTACCTATTTGTTTATAGGTATTTTAAGTTTCTTCAGAAGCAAATGACATAATTAAATGTTAGATTACGTCATCCACATACCAAGTAAATTATTTTATAACTAGTGCAGACAATGTTGATTTCTAATTTATTACGAAATAACTTTCATTCAAATTAAAATATTCAATTACATATTTTAAGAAAGTAGGAACAGAATGTTTTTTCTGTTTTATTATCTTGATATTTTATTTTTTTTATTTATTTATTCTTTTTATTTATTCTTTTAATTTATTCTTTTTATTTAGTCTTTTCATTTATTTTCTTCATTTATTTTCTATAAATATTAATCATTTTAAAACAATTTTAACAAATTATAAAATTAGTAATTGCTACTTTGAAAATTGTTCTTTAATAATAATAAAAAACAGGTGTTTGAAAAAATTGTTTATAAAATTTTGCCACAGTTTATATTTTTATTTTAATGCGTGTGATATTAAATTTTTATTTCAAAATACTTTTTTAATAACTTTTGTAACATTTTTATTTTATCATTGTATAGCAATTTTATGTAAATAGTTTTTTATCATAATTTTTAGAAATATGATTTACAAACAACTTATTTCTATGAAGATTATTTTCCAAGATTATTCGTTTTTATGATTTTAAACTTTCAAATAAGAATTATGTTCGTTAGTTTTTGTGCTTTTTATTATTTTCTAAGAAATTACTTATGTTTCTTACTTTTCTATCCTTGATTGTCATTTATGAGTATGGGTATAAATATTCTTAAAGTTGCAAGTTATTTGAATTCTTGAAACTCCTTAAAGTGTTGTAAGTTTATAATTAACTTTATTTTAAGAAATTTCATGACTTAATTTTTTATCATTTTCTCTGTTCATTTTTGAAGTTTTTTCGATTATTATAACTTGATGAAATTATCATATTTCGTTAATATTTTGTATTGTCTTGAAGGTGAATTAAGTTACGTAAATTTATTTGCTTGAATTAAAATGACACATTTCTTCAAATTTTCGCGCTTATTTACATAGATGTTCCTTTATTTGTTTTCCATTTCTTGAAATCCTTATTGGTCAATATTGTCTGAAAATAGGGAATAACTGGACAAATTCTTGTCGAATTTCATTTACATAGACTCGATTTATCATCGTTCGAAGTGCGTTTTGTACTTCATCTAATTTACCAGTCGTCAGTTAGCCGTCCCAAACGTTTAGTTCAGTGTCCGTGTTTGTCTTTAGAATTAAGTTATGTAAATTTTTTTAACTCCAAAAAGTCAATTGTCTGTTTAATATTTATTTATTTATCGAACACTGAAATGTTTAAACGTTTTACGCAACTGAACTATTAATTTATTAATATTTTTATAATTATTTTATCTTGACAAAGCATTTCTTTGCAAATGCATTTAAATATTTAATTTATTGATTTTTAAACGTATCGTGAATTGAACAAGTTATTTAATAAAATTTTCCAAGATGGTTCAAAAGAAAAAGAGTAAGTTTTTCGCTTTTTGTACCTTCAAGTTGTTTCTATAAGTAGTTTTAATCATTTTACGGAAATGAAACTGATTTGTTTTCAATTATTTTGGCAGTGTTTATTAAATAGGTTGTAAATGGTTTGTAATATTTATTCAAAATATCTTTAGATTATTGTATTATACATTATTTTATATAATTTATGTTTTTACTTCCTCATAGGGAAGCATTGTTTTTAATTAGGTTTATCATTTTGTTTTCTTTTAAGCTACGAAATATACGTTCTACACTTTTTTGACTTAATATCAAAAATTTGTCAATATTTGTCAATATTGTGACTTTCTGTAGAAGAAAAACTGGAAGAAAAAAGAAAAAGAAAAAAGAGCAAATGGTGTAAGGCATATTAACAAGTATATATAGTTGTAAAAACTATAAGAAATTAATATCAACATAGAAATTCCTTATGAATGAAAGAATTTTGATTATAGTGACTAAAATTAGTAGGTAATGACCTCCAAAGAAGTGATTAGTTTGTTTTTCTTTAGGAATTATTAATATTCAGAATGTTTGTCATTCTGGTATTATTCAAATTCTATGTTTTGATTGAATTCGTTTGTTTTTGATTCCTTTCCAATTTTCTAAATTTTAAATTATTACTTTCAGTTATTTATTATTACATCTCTCTTTGTCGTTTGTTTAATTCGTTTCTCTCAATTTTTTAAATTTAATTTTCTTTCCTCATTTTTTTGAATTTATGGTTTTTCTGGATTTTATTTTTGTTTCCTTGTCACCTGGGTACACAACAAACTTTATTTTCTTAAAACTTTTCAACAAACTTTATTTTCCTTGTTTAAATTCATTTCTTGTTTGTCAATTTGAGTTGTTAAGTACCGATGAAAGCTACTGTAACTAAATTATAATTTTTCATTTAACTTGTTATTTATTTTTTCTATACTTATTCAGCATTTGTTTAATGTACATTTTAAAGATCTTGATTCCTTTGATTAAAAGAGTAATTGAAGTAATAAAAATTTAATTAAAATTTCGTTTAATGTATGAGAGGAGATAGAATTTTGAATCACTTTCTGTGAGTGGTGTAGGCTGCAACTATTTGAAACTAATTTGACTATTCTGAAATTCCTCCTAAATTTAATATCCAAGTTTCCCACAAAATGGCCAGGAGGGACTTTCCAAGTCCTTCATCCATTTGGTGACGTCATTTCAGACGAAAAGAGACGAACAAAACCGAATTTATACGATCATAGTCTCAAGTGGGAGGCGCCGGTCTTGAATCGCTCTCTGAGAATTCCATGTTTCAGAGCCAGCACGTGCTGTGCTATCTGTGTTTCATTTTTAATTTTTTCCTTTAAAAAAATAAGTTTCTTTCAACATAACCAAATTTTAACCAAGTCAATACTGCCATAAGTAACGAACAAGTTAACTACTTACTCAAACTATACGCTTACCCCAAAAAGTCCCCCTTTTTTTTTTAATTTTTAAGGTACCCAAACTACCTTTGCTCCAAAATTGTACATACTACTTTCCTTTCTAATTCTGCGCCCTTTACACGCAATCGTTTTTATATTCTTTTAACATATGTGAATAGTATTTATCAAGTGACGCATTTCTAAGTATAGGAAAATTAGAATTTTTATTTATACAATGTTATATAGTGAATCTTGAAAATTGCCACCAAAGGACTCAACATGCTCCTTCATTATACGTAAGTTTGATAAAGTGATTTACATTCGTTTTAAGATAATTTTAGAAAAAGTTGAACCGTTTCGGATGGATTGCTCCAAAAGGTGTGTTTTGTAGAACGTGCTTCTTTTTTCCTCAATTGCATTTCTTCGTTTTCCTTTATTGTTTGTACATTACTGTTTATACAGTTTTCTTTTTTTAAATATTTTTTCTACTTTTCAAAGTTTGTTCTTGATTGAATTCTTTTCGATGACGGTAAATTTGTCTTGGTCGCGCTTTTTTACCAAAATTTACATCTCTTACTGGATATTTGTACTTCTCATTGATGGTATCTTTTTGTTTCTATTAATTCTCGCCTACAAATTTTAATATACAAGTGTTTTAAAAGCCTTCACCCACGACAATCTAAATAAGTTTATGAAACGCTTTCCTCGTTGCAAATCTCAAGGCTGAACACCCCGACCACGTTTTCTCCACGTGGGTGGGGTGTCTCATGGCAACGTAAATTGTCGCTCAGAGACTGGTTATTGCTGCAATTACATTGCAAAAAACAGTTGCAATTACGCTTTTTTGCCTCGATTCAAGAAAGGGATTGTAAATAATGATCTGAAAAGCTCTTAGCGACATATTGAAAGGAATTATTCGAGTGGGGCCGTGTGGCCATTTTGTCTGGGTGCAGGAAGGAAAAGACGCCATGTTAAATCCGTATCCAAGTGCCGGTTTGAGAATGTAGTCCGACCTGCTCTTGGGAGTAGTCACTTTATTCATCACTTTTTCTCTCTCTTCTCTCACTCATTCAATGCCTGTTTCCCTGGTCCACTCTCGAAGGCCTTAATGAATTATCTAAAAATGAATGTGACGTTCACATTTCTAGGTGGTATTGATCCTGACGATATGATTCTTCATTTTTTTTTTTTTATTTCTTTTTTTTTCAACTTGGAATTCAAAGAGTTTGCTCTTCTTGTCTTTAGCATATTATGCGCTCAAGAACAGCTGCTCGTTTACCTGCTCTAAGTACCTATCCCCTACAAAATGAATAGAAAATTGATTTAAACCTCTAGACATCTGCAACTTTAGGTGTCGTAAATTCTAATGGAACGAGAGCTATCCAGCAATTAGCAGAGTTATTAAAATTTTCTTAAATGACGCCTAGGGAATTGTAAATCTTTTCCAAGGCGTGAATTTTCATTAAAATTAAAGAAATTTCTTCATGCTGATGAACATTGATTTATAGTGTAACTGTTAAAATCAAGGAATAGCATTTTCTTCAGAATTATTCAAAATGGAATGTTTCAGAAAAACGGTATTTAAAACGTGGACCAGAAATTATTTTTCTTTTAGTTGAAAATATCCCATTTATTGCAAGATGTTGGTTTTTTTTAATATTGTGGTTTTTGTTTTTTTAAAGTTTTGTTTTTTAATTTTTTTTTGTTTAAAGTTTTGTTTTTTAACTTTTGTTTTTTACTTTTGTTTTTTTACTTTTGTTTTTTCAAACTTTTGGTTTTTTAAATTAAAATAAATTCATTAATTGAAATTGTATCAAAGCATTTAAATTTCTCACGTAATTTCACAATAATTGGTTTTATGAACTACAAATTCTGCCCGTATATATATGAAAATAAAAAATAAAATAATAAATAAAATTTTATTTTAATTTAATTTATTTTTAATTTAAATTCTATTTTTGAAAAACAATTTGTAAAGCAGCATTTGTAAAAAACATTTTAATTAAATCCACCAGAGTGGCTTAATTTTAAAAAAATGGTAGTATAATTAAAGAAGAATTGCACATTTTCGCCCTAGACGACAAGCAGTTATTGTTAAATTTAGTAAATTTTAATCGACAATGAAGCAAAGTTGGGCAATAAAAAATTCTTGTTTCACGTTTTCCATGCGACCTTAAATATTATAATTTAAAGTAAGAAAGGTTTTACAAGATCCCTTCTAAACTTCACCTTGAGATTAAACATCTTTTCTTGCATTTGTCTAATCTATAATACTGCAAGTTTTACGATATTCAAATGTTTTGAGACATTTTTTATTAATTTGATGCCTTGTAATAATATATTTGATGCCTTGTAATATTCGTAACTGAATAGTATTCGCTATTAATAAGAATTTTAATAAATAATCTAATTATAATTAGATTAAATCTTTTGATTAAATAATACAAATATACAAACAGTTGTAAGGATTAATGAAATTAAGGAAAACGATATATTTTTATTTAGTTTTTTGTTTATTTTTATTTAGTTAAAATGCCCTAATTGACATAATTCTTGTGAAACTAAAGTGCTAATTATGTAGAGTTTTAAAAAATATTTGCTTGAGTTAACACTTGGTGTATAATAGAAAAATAATAAAAAGGATGAGAGTATGTAACACCATAAGAATCAAAATTGCACTCAACTAGAAATAGATGTCAGATATTCAGGAAACTGACTTAGTGGGTGTGATGCTTTTTATGCCCACCGAGAGTGATTTTATTTTCGGTTGCTCTGGAACATGATATTTTTTTTATCTTCAAACGTATTAAGAAAGTCGAATATTTTTATTTAAAAGAGCTAGGATTATGGCAGATCTTTTTTTAAAAATGACAGGATTGAAAACCAAGGTGTTGTTTTTTGTAAGGAAATTTTTATTTTTACGGAAATTTTTTTTCTTACAATTAACATGTAAGTTTGAGTTGATAGTTTAATTGGGCCGATTTAATTTGAACCGAGTGATAAATTTAAGATTAGATTTAGATTATTAATTTAGGAAATGTTTACGTTCTTCGGCAAACTACGTTTATGAACTGTACTTTCTTTTTGCGACAAGAATCTTATGACTTTAAAATTGAACACTTGTCTTATTTAATTCGAAAAAGGCCGTTTAGTATGAAATGCAAAAGGTCATGATTCCAAGTCACCAACACGCATCAAATTCATTCTGTTATATTATGCTTTCAACCACCTTGTTTGATCGACATTTCGATTTATCAAATACACTTTGTCTTTCTGTCGAAAACTTTTATCTTCCACTTCTTTTTTAGTTTTTTTTTTCTTTCTTTTTGATTCCCTTATTGATTTTTAAAGTTTGGTTTAAAATTTGGTTTAAAAATTCATTTTTTCATTAATTTAATTTAATTTAATTCAATTCAATTTTTTATTACTTAGTTATTCTTGATTTTTGTATTTAAAAAATAAAACTTTTTTACCTTTTAATATCTTATAATATACTATTTCGATAAAAATCATTATTAAGAAAATGAAGAATCAATGTGGTTATTGTTTTCCTTGTTAATATTGGCAAAAAGTTTATTGGATTTATTAGTTTTGAAAAATAGTGTTACAGATTGTTAATAATTACTGTGGAAATTCTGGCTAAAATTTCCGTCTTATAACGTGACTCGTACAAGATAAA
>WNHD01008281.1:0-16557 GCA_011057455.1 Ganaspis sp. Gsp50
ACAGAAATATGTAAATGAATTTTCTTGATTTTTTCATGCAAAAATCTCAAAATCGAAAAATTGGCACTTGACCCCTTTTGACTTGCCACCCTTCAATTACATTTTTATCAGTTTTTGAACTAATGTATAACTCGTGAAAATTTAATTAAGAGACGAGAAATAAAACAAAAGAATAAACAGAAACTGACTCATACACAAAATCACTACAGTAGTTAACAGAAAATTTGTTTTAGATTTTTTTTAAAACTCAATATTATACCTGAATCATACAGTTCGTGAAATGTTAGATTAAGTTTCTCACAATATTAGAAAAAACATTTAATAATATTTAAAAGTCATTAAAATTATTTATTTTTTTAAGTGAGATATTTTGTTATTGTGAATAAATATTAAGTTAAATTATTGTTATTGCAAATAAATTTACTTACTCAAGCGCTTCTTGTATTTTAAAGAAACTATAGTGAAAGGGAATATGAGTTGTTGTTTCGTTTCGTATTTTAATTTATTAATTAACTTGGTACAGAAATTCAAATTGGAAATTAGATTGAATGTTGTATTAGCTTATAGTATTAATTTAAATTAAAATAAATAAATTTTGTGATTTTTTATAGTTTAAATTTGATGAAATACTAATTTTATCAAATTAATTTCAAATCAAATTAATCAAATTTTTTTTACCTGAGTGATAGTAAAACTTGAGCTGAACTTTATATCTTTTAATTTCACTGTTGTCAGCGAGAGAATTTGATATCTCACTCCTCTTGCGGACAAAATGTTAAATTTACGAATACATTCCACTCACGGTCGATAAAATAGTTTGCGATCTCAACTGTCATCTTGACACCAGTCAGTGAGCTTGTGTAGTGGCGCTTGCGTCCGATTTTCTCGTTCACGTCTTTTTTAGTAGAGAATAAAAGTTGTAAATGTATCACGACAATTCACATTTCCTTCCAGGCACATGAATATTCCCCAAATTTTAAATACCATAATACTCATTCCATGGAAATTAATTTCTTATTATTTTATTACACATACTTATTATTTTATTGAATTTTTTTTACATAGACCGCATTTAATTTATTACTTAGTTGACATAAAGCCTATTTGACACAATACTTATCGTAAAGTTTATTTAAACCAATTTTTATTTGTCATAAAATGCATTCGAAATAAAAACTATTCTACATAAATTCTATTTTATGTAATATGAATTTGTCCTAAAGTTTATTTGTTATAATTGTTACTTTATATAAACACCATTCTCTATAACTTTCCTAAAGCACAAAACTCAAATCCTAGGAAATCAATTGATATAACCTCATTTGACATCATACTTGCCTTATATAAATTTTATTTTACATAATATTTATTTTTTAAAAAAATTAATCCAAATAATTTTTCTATAAATATTTTCTATACATTTTCTAAAACATGAAACTAAAATTCTAAAAAATTAATTAAAATAACCTTATACTTGACATAATACTTAACTTATACTTTTTTCACAACATTTTTTTAATTTAATAATTAAATGCTTTAATATACAAAGCCTTTTTTAATTTTAAATACAATTTTTATTTCAGGAAGAAAAATACGTATACACTATATTATAAACACTCAGAAAAAAGTTTGTTTCAATTAAATATTTCAATATTTATTTTAATTTTATAAATTTAAGGAAGTGTCAAATAAAGTTTGTTCTTTACAAACAAATATTTGATAAATTCAAGGAAATTTACGGTCGATTTAATAAATTATAACATTTCGCAATTATTATTGTTTCAATTATTGTTTTGTTTGTTTTTTCAAAAGAATGAAATATTTGTTTTGAATCAAGCAAATATTTGTTTAAATTAAATAATCCGATCGTACGGATAATTTGCACATGCGTATTAACATCTTGTGCTAACCAACACACGCAGTAATGTTTTGTACAAACTAGGCATATTCAGTAATATCTCGAGCAAATTACAGATGCGCAGAACGATTCTGCGCAAATTAGACATGCGGAGTAACATCCTATGTAAATCAGACGTGCGCAGTAGTAATTTATACAACACAGGCATGCGCAGTAGTAATTTATACAACATAGGCATGCGCAGTAGTAATTTATACATCATAGGCATGCGCAGTAGTAATTTATACAACATAGGCATGCGCAGTAGTAATTTATACAATATAGACATGCGCAGAACTATTTGGCGCAAATTAGACTTGCGCAGTAACGTCTCATGTAAATTAGACGTGCGCAGTCGTCATTTATACATGCGCAGTGGCACAAAACACAACTTATTGTTAATTAAAAAAGCAAATTTCAATATACTCAGAACTAAATTATAAAATGTCTCGTCTATACAAGTTGTGTACAATTTATTACAATTTTTAAACTTTGAATTCAAATTGCCAAAAATTTAAAATATAAACACAAATTAAATACAAAAACAGTTGTTTTTAACTGCCTAAACCACGTAATGGATTAAAAAAAAAATAATACAAATTTCGATCTGTAGTTAAGAATGCAAAATGCGGGTTTATCGAAGTATATAAACGGTTTTCTACAACCCTTGTGAAGGTCAGGTCCCCTAAAATTCGAAGGGTGTCGAGGACAAAAGGATCGAGCATGTCATGGGTAGGTAGTAAATCGATTTTATAACTTGGTGATTATAATTTTGTACGTTAGAAATCGAGTTCAGTGGAACTGGAGTGTCAAGCATATGTTTGAGTCTAGAGGGTTTAAGCAAAGGATAAAAAAGAAGATAAGCGCAGCAGGAAAGAGGCCGGGATTTAGCCGGTCAGCCGGCAGACAAGTCAGTCGATTCCAGCCTCTCGAGTGAAACGCGTCGTTCTCAGTGATAGCTCCCTACTAACAAATTCAAAGCATGG
The DNA here is from genome assembly GCA_011057455.1 of Ganaspis sp. Gsp50. Lineage (NCBI taxonomy): Eukaryota > Metazoa > Arthropoda > Insecta > Hymenoptera > Figitidae > Ganaspis > Ganaspis sp. Gsp50. The sequence goes on from WNHD01008281.1 coordinate 2,884, forward strand.
CGCGATTCAGCTTTTTCACATTGGTCCTCTTGGCAGTGACTCGTAAGTGACTTTTCAAGTGAAAATTAAATCTCCTATTATCTGTTAATCCCAAGAGGACAATAATCAAAGAGTTCGCGTTTGCGCCAACTTCTCTGCTCCAAATTGACTGCCAACACTTGCTATTGTAATAATTTCCAGGACACATTTTTTTATATTTTGTACATTTTTTTGTGTTTTAGAATTTTGTTTTCTATTTTTGTATTTTCTAATTTTCGCTTGATATTCGAATTTGTTTTTCGCATCCTTTTTGGGGACAATTCCACGTGTCCTTCTGACCTAGAAAGACATTTTCCACATTTTAGATGAAAAGGAATGAATTGGTGGATTTTTGGTAGAGAGGGTTCGCTTCATGGAAAATAAATCTTGTGACTGAGGATATTTTCTGTTTTATGTGCGTGAGATGAATTTATCTCGAAAATTGTTTTTTTTTCTTATTTTATTCTCAACACGTGGGTTATGGCTGTATGTATGTTTACCGGAAGGTGAAGACATGACCACCGTTTCCATGGAATTGAAGACAAAGGTGTTTGAAAATTGAATATTAAAGTGCAATGCTAAGCACATATAAACGGGAAAATTATTGATAATTCTCTTCGCTATGTGCTTCGTTTTTTGTTTCGTGATTCTCACATTTATTCTTTAAATTCCTAAAAAGACAAACAATTTTAAAAAGTGAAAATCCGTAAGAAAAAAACTTTGATGCGATTTTAAACTAATTTTAATTTTTTTCAAATTTTATTCACGTCTTTTGCAATTTTTAGTAGTTTATTTTTAATAATTACCGGATATTAAAAAACCATCATAAAATGAAGGTTTTCGTAAAAAAATATGTAAAATCGTCAAAAGATTTTAGACTGAATAATTAAAAATACTAAATATAAAAATATTATACATAAAAGAAATACTTAATATAAACAATACCACACAAATGCAGCAAAGAAACAATAGAACAACTTACAAATATTTGCCAAAATAATTATTTATTGTTAAAAATTAAAATATAAAATTTTTTTTTGGTAAATCTCAATCATCTGCTCAGAAATACTTCATGTATTTAGTAAACTACTTGATAATTGATCCAGAGGTGGTTGACCTAGTAATCACGAACATAATTCTATGAATAAAATATTTGCAGATTTGAGAGAAAATGAGAATTGATATTCTATGCACAAAACTTAATTTTAGTTTTTAACAATTCAAACTAAAAGTTCAATTAAAATGTTCTAAATTAATTAACTTAACAGAGGATCAAGAGCCAATTATTAAAAATCGATATTTCTGTTTAATTCAAAAAGATAAAAAATTAAAATAATAACTTTTGAACGTTCTATTTTTCATTTTCTCAAATTGAATGAAACGTGAGCCTGAAACAAACATTTGTAACATAAATAAAAATGTTTGAAAAATAAATTAACAATCTTTACGTGATTTTTTGTAAATTTTATTCTTTTTCTAAATATTTATTTTTCTATTCAATTCACAATTTTATATTACATTATTCAGAAATAAAACGCTTACAACGCAGTATAAATGTTTTTTCCTCTGAGTATAAAAAGCATATTTCGGAATTTTGTAAACATTAAAAAAAAGATAGTGATAATTCGCATTTTCCCTGAAAATAGTGCAATTCAGTTTGTTCAAAAATTAGTGTAATTTGTGTTTTGGTGTAAATTTGACGAAAGCACAGATTTCAGAAGTTTAGAAGTTTACACACGTTTCACAAACGTTAAAAACATTATTATATTATTATTATTATTATTTTATTATTATTATTATTATTATTATATTATTAATATTTTTATTATTATATTATTATTATTATTATTATTTTATTATTGTTATTATATTATTATTATTATATTATTAATATTTTTATTATTATTATTATTATATTATTATTTTTTTATTATTATTATTTCATTTCTTAAATCAAATTTTGCTTATATTATATAGTTTGTTTTGACTTAGAATTATTTTCATACTAAACTACCATGCAAATGTTAAGAAGAAATTTAAACAATTTGAAAGTTGTAAAACAAAAATTAAAAAATGACTTTTCGTTTCATTCTTGGAAAACCGGTCAATAAAACTCAATAAAAATTTTAATCCAGAACACTGTGTCAAACATTTATTTGCAATAATTGAAGGAGGAAATTTTTCTTTGTACTAAATATAGAACAATTAAAGAAATGGCGAAAACTTGAAAATGAAAGTTCCCTTGGGGTGAATTTGAGTGCTTGATAAAAATTCAGATGTCCTTGGAAAGTTGTAGGTCATGTCTAAGGAGTCAACGAGTAGAATATTAATTTTCTTTATGGCGGAGCACGCTCGTGTCTTTTTTACCTTTATTACTACACTCTAGTTTTATCAGTTGTTTGCAAAAATAGAATGCACAGTGTTCGTATTGGCGAACGTAATGCGAGTACAAAGCTAAACAAAAATAGTGCGAAAGTAGACATTTTTTTTGAGCCAAGCAGTATTCTGCAATCGAATACTCAAATCGAATCTCATTCAGAACTTACAAGAAAGAAATTAACCACGCTTAATGCTCAATTCAATTTTGTAATCCAAGTCTGAAAAACGACACATTACATAATGTTTAATATAAAAAGAATGTGTAACACTTACTCAAGTTACTGACAATTAACAAGCAGGTACATATCGCAAACTGAGGAACTGTAAATTTCAGCTCTACATGAACAACGAAAACTAAAGAATTCAAAAGTTTAAAAAAATGTGCTGACTCATGATCAGTTTAAAAATCCACAATTCTTTTGTGGAGTATGTCCCTAGTTATTTTTATTTTATTCTTTACTTTTTTATTACTTATTAATTTGTTTACTTTTTATTATACTTTGGTCTCTATTTATTATTTTATTTTTACAATATTTGCAAAATTCTTTTTAAATGCGTACATTGTACTATTTTTGTTTATTATTAACAAAAATAATAAATTACACAAAGTTTATTATTATTATTATTATTATTATTGTTGTTGTTGTTGTTGTTAAAAATAATTAGTGGAAAAATTTGAATTATTATTATTGTTATCATCATCATCATCATCATCATCATCATCATCATTACTTTAAAAGAAAATTTACGAGAGAGAAAAACAATTTGAAAGACATCCCTTAAGTAATATACGAATAAAAAAAAGTTTTATGACGAAGGTACAATTACAAGAGACATAAATTTTCAAATTAATAATTTTTTTGTAATCGAGTCATTAAAAAAAAACTAATTTACTTTTATCAGGATGAGTTTGTTTTTATTTGAGCTACATTTTTGTCAAAATAGGAATTGTTTCTAGAAAAGAAAAAATTAAGGCGGTTCGGCCATACGGCATAACTTCAAACTTAAAACCGTTTTGTAAAAACCATAAAGTGCGTCACATCGTTAGAGAGGGGGGGTAAGATTGTGCGACAATGTAAAATTCTAAAGGTCACCATGTTTAACGTGTATCAAAGAAGTGGGGGGGGGGGTCTAAAAAAACTGTAAATTTTGCGTGTAATAATTCGGCTTAATTTATACCAATTTAGATAGATTTAGTAATAGACACAATTTAAGAGAAATCAATTATTTTTGTCCTTAATAGTAAATTATACATTATTAATCTAAACTTTGTAAAAGATCAAAATTCTTATTCAGCTTCTACAAACGGATATGTATTTTTATAAATATTTTTTGTACTTGTGGGATCGTTGACAAATGATGTCACGCACTTTTTCTACACTGAGAAAAAATTTATATTTCATTTTAATAAGTAGATTTACGATTTAAAAAGAATGTGAAAAATTCGTATGAAATTATTAAACTTTGCTAAGGAATTTCTAAGCTTCAATAATAATAACACAAACATCAGTAAATTTGTGTCAATGTTTGTAATATATTTACTAAAGCTTGAAAATTCTTTAGCTAAGTTTAATTATATTTTTATACTAATTTCTCAAATTTTTCCCTTGTTTCTTCTACTTATTGAAACATATTAAAAAATTTCTTTCAGTGTATTTTTTTGACCTCCCAGTCAGATTGTTTTATAAAGAAAAAATACATTGTGTCATCTTTTATGAAGAATTCCCCCCCAAGCTTTAGAACGTGACGTTATTTGTAAACATTCCATATATTCATTAATTTATACTCATTTTATTATTATCTTGTTATAAATTATTATTTTGTTATACTAAAAAATTTGTAAATATATTTGTAAAAAGTGTACGTATTTGGAAAATTGAAATGAAGTTTCATTTATTTATTTTTGTTTTATTAAAATATAAATGAACTTTATGCAATGTTATGATTGAACAAGTAGAGATGTGGTTTTACTAATTTTTTATAAGCGAATAAATTTACTTTTATAAAATATCTCCGTAATTATTTAATTTTCTCTTAATACTTCATTTTGTACATGTATACATAAACCTAGTTTTCTACTATAAATCTGTTCTCTGCTTCTCCCCTTCGAAAGAAACTCGCAAACCACTCAATGAATGAATTCACACCAGATGTTGGTAATAAGCCAGACTCAACAAAAAAAAGGTCTCTACACTTTTCAGTGTATAAAATTCGTTGGGAAAATCACTTGAAACCATAAAGAGGACCTTCTATTTATTTATTTTTTTCTTATGACCTGTATTTTTAAAGCGAAACAAACATTCTTCAGAAATATGTTCCAAACAAATCTTTCAAAGGAATTTTTAGGGAATTCTTTTTGAGAATTTGAAAATAATTTGAGCAGCTATTTATAAAACATTTCTAAGTTTCATTGTCGCAAATTTACGATAGTAATTTACAATAATTGTAATATACATAATTTTTGTAGAGTTTTTTCTACGTTATTTTACAACAAATTTTATCTGTTCAAAAAATACTTGTAGTTGCATTTTACGAACCACAATAATATAAGATATCGTTTATCGACTTTCCGGAAAAATATAAGGAGCTAAAAACTTTTGAGCACATTTTATCGTGTTTACATTGTACAACTTCAGTCAAAACGAAGTTCTTGTTATGGGGCATTACACGACAAATCGGATACCAATCCGCTTTTGCAACTGTCATTTTTTTGGAACATTTTTTTAGTACTGTTTGAGACAAGCTATCACGATTTTTTCAATTTTTTTTTTGCCAAGCCATTCAAAAGTTACAAATCTTCAAAAAATTAAGTCACTTTTTTCGAAAGCTTATAACTTTGCGAAAAATGGCCCAAACGGAACTTTTTGTCTTTGAAAATTTTTGTTTTTAAAAATATTTTTATAAAAAATATCGAATAAAAATTTCAAAAGTTATTATAATTCGATTTTTTAATTTTAAGAATAAATATTCATTTTTTTTTCTTTTAAATCTCAATTTGCATGTTTTCAGTTATACATGTGTTGAATACAGCCGTTTCTGATACCACGTTTATGGGAATTATTTTCTACCATTAAAGTTAAGCTTCAAATTATTTCCAGTTAACAAAAGCGTATAAAAATTTTTGAATTTTTAAAAAAAAGTTAATTAATAAAGTTTAAAAAAATAGATTCCATCGTTTGCCCATTATCAGACTTGTCTCACAATTTTTTAAGAGAACAATAGTTTTTTGCAAAAGAAATTAAGGCAATCAAACTGCACATACAAGGAGAAAAATCACAAGAAAAGTTACCTAAAATAGTTAAGTAAAATCTACCTAACCTCACTTAAGTAATTTTTACCTAAGTTCTCAAGTAAAATATACCTAAAATGTTAAACAATATATTTAGCAATACATTATTCACTCAAGCAGTTAAGTAAAATTTACTTAACTTTTTAAGTAGATTTCACTTAAGTACTTAAGTAATTTTTACCTAACTCGTATATATTAAGTTGTTAGGTATATTTTACTTAAGTATTCTTAAAATTAAAAGTATTTCAAAGATCCAATAGTAATAACTTTTGAAATTATTTTTCGGTATTTTTTATAAAAAGTACGTTTAAAATCAAAAATTTTCAAACAAAAGAAGTTCCATATGGACCATTCTTTGGAAAGTTATAATAGGCTTTCCAAAACAAGTGACGTAATTTTTTGTAAATTTATAACTTTTGAATGTCTTTGCAAAAAAGATTGGGAAAAACTAGTCTCGAACAGTACCAAAAGAAAAAGAAGTTTTAAAAAAATGAGTTGCAAAAGCTGATTGGTATTCGATTTGGCGCATAATGCCTCGTATTCTAATTGCTATATTTATTATTCGGAAAATGAATTGTTTGACAGATAATTGGAAACCAGCAACGATTCTTCGATTTTTAATAAAATTAATTTTTAATACACAGTACCATTTTTGAGTCCGAATAGTGAGCACTAGCTTGTACTTCGTTTCAAGAATTTATGCGTTGGCTCTAGCGTAGTAGAAAAACGCCGGCATTCTTCGCTAAGGGTCGAGCGTTCGATTCTTATTGTGAACATTTTATTCATTTGCATACTTTTTGAAAATTATTTCTAAAATCTTTCTAAATTATTGACAATATAGAAAATCCAATATCGAAAACAAGACTAATTGTTAGTGCTCTGTTTTCAAATATTTAAAAATTGTAAAAGAATAAATCATATTTTTGTGATATATTTTACCAAACAGTGAATTTTTTTTAAATCTATTATTAGATTCAGAGATGTTATTTTTATTATATTCTCTTGACCAAGGTTAATAAGAAGTTCGAGGATTGTTGAACTTTTTGACGTCCACCTGCTTAAAACTGTCTGCTGACTTTAAATTCCAAAGGACAAAATCCTTAAAGGAATAGACTATAGAAAAAGACCCCTTCCTGGTTTCATTGAACTCTTAGGACCCCAGGTAGAGACGGATACAAGTCACAAGTTCACTTAGGATAAACTTTCCATCACCTTTTTAAATCATAAATTCTAGCATTCTGTGAATTATTTTGATTACAATATCTAGCAGACTATAGTTAAAACATTTTAATAATAATGTTAAACCTAATGTAAAGGATAATAATAATAATAATAATAATATTAATAATAATAATAATAATATTAATAATAATAATAATAATAATAATAATAAAAATAATAAAAATTACTAATTAATAACAATATAATTATTAATACATATTGAGAAATTTACCACTCGGCCGAAATTATTAGTTGCAGAAAGTCATTTTCTTCGACTCAATACTTTTTTTTTGGACTCACTGTGTATTAATTTTTTATGTGAATTAATCCATCCCATTAAACAGTGATAATAATTATTTTTATGCTACCTCACAGGAAGCATTTAAAAAAATCATTTCAAAAAAACAGAAAAAAGTTTCACAAATCATAATTAAGGACTAGTTAAAAAACAAAACAATACAAATTAAACTCAAATTTATATAGTTTCGATATTTTCGTATAAAGTGATTTTAATTTAGTTTAAAACAGTTTTTCATAACGATTTTTTTTTACTTTATATTAGTTCACTTTGGACCCTCAGGGTTTTTAGAAAAATGGGCTAAGAATCTTTGCACTTTTATATACTAGTTAATATAGGATTCCATTCACAATCCACACGTTTGCAACAACCGTTTACAAAAAATGCCCCATTCAGCTTTGGTGTTGATTCTTGTACATGTACCTGAGTATCGATTCCTTCTTCGGTTCAATATTTCATGACCTGGTAACATTTTCAAAATGTAAATAAATTAATTTTTTCGTTTTTTCAAAAATCCAAGAATTGAATATTTTCACGAAACTATTTTAGTCGAAATTTGCATAATAATTGAGCACATGATTTATAAATGAATAATTTATTAAAATTTGTGTGTAAACTAAAACAAATCGTAATTTATATTGGATTTTGATTGACTGAAATTATTTATGATTAACTGATTCAATTTTGTTTTTTGAAATTTTATTAAAATCGGTCAATCTCGAGATATCCTGGCGACAAAAAAGTGTGACACACACACACACACAGATACACATCTAGAAATGTTTCAAACTTCAAATTCAAAATCATCACGATTACGAAGTTTCCTGTGAGGAAGCAATAATATAATAAAAAACTTGAATTTATCACTCGGTGGTTCTTAAATAATAAGGTTATAATAAAAATAAAAATAGTGATAATAATAATAATAAAACAAATTGTTTTGTAAAAAAAATAATAATAATGGTAATAAGAATAATACACCTAATAAAGATAGTAGCGTTTTCGTCTGAGTTGATACAATAACAATTTCAATATTCATACATAAATTACTTAAATTTTAGTTCACTTACCAGGATTATAATTAATTCAACCTATTATTGTATATTCATGCTATGTGGTTTCCTAACTTGTATGCCTCTGGCAATTCCTATTCGTATTAATCTTAACAATCAATACTGCGAAACATTATCTGGCATTAATTTCTTCCGAAAATGTTTTTTTGTACAACATAAATATTCTTCTATACATACATCAATTTAGAACAAGTAATTATAGTAAACTGTTTAAATGGCTAGTACTTATATAATAGTTTAATTTGTCATAATAAACTTAGTTATATAACGCGTGTTACAATCTACTTACATGACTGTTCCTTAACGTCAAAATAACAAGTAGTGTAGCGTAGGGGTTACGGTGACTGCGTACAAAGAGTAGAGTTGAGGGTTCGAATCCCCAGAGACGTGAATATTTTAATTTTTAAGTTTTGTGATAAAAGTCAGCGTGATTTGGATGTAAAATAATTTGCGTGAGTCAAATAATTTTCAATTAAATAAACATTTATTTTATTATTTTTTGTTGTAAAAGAATTCTATAAAAGCTAGAGAACGTAGTGTAATATTGTTACAGAGCTGTTATATAATAGCTACATTAACCTGACTGCGATATTTTTGACATTTGTAACTCTCTTGTTTTTCACCAGTTGTATAAAATAAATTGTTTTATGTCAGTTATTCAGGGTGTTCCGTTTAAGACGAACATATTAAAGCCACAAATAAAGGAGGAAAAGTTGGATCGAAAAGTCCTTTACCACTTTTCAAAATTTTTAATCGTTGTAGAATTATGGCAATTCTAAGTTGGCCAATGGCGAGCGAGCTAGATATCCATCCCCTCCTTTGCAGTCACGACTGCGCAGTGGAGCGGTATCACTGGGGATGCTACGATGACGGTACCATAGCAGACACCTGATTGGTGAACCTCGAACCGTTATAACTCCGGAACGGTTCAAAATTTTGAAAAATTGTAATAGGACTTTTTGATTCAATTTTTTCCATTTTCTTTGTACCTTTAATATGTTCGCCTTAAAGCGGGACACCCCGTAAACTGCTCTATGTATAACACAGCTATAGCTGGATTGTAGCTATGCAATTACATTCACTGACTTCTGATGAAATGTCTCGGGATCGATTCTTCTTATTGAAATTTCTTTAAAAAGCTGCTCTATTTTGTATACTTTTATTTTATTTATTTGTTTGATTAACAGGTCAATTTGTATTTATTTCAAACAATAAATGTACGAGAGAAAAATATTAGTCTAAAAACAAAATTGTTTCTTTTTAAGTTATTATTTTTTGAATTAAATAAAAGTATAAATATTAATGTGGAACAACCTACTAAGCGAGTTGATGATCAAAGGTCGAATTACAGAGACTTAATAAATCATCGATTGTACAATTGCCTGTAATAAAGTCCGGTCTTTAATCAAAGGTACATTTTCTTACAAAGAAAGTTCTCAATTGCCGCCGAGAAATGATTCACTCTGACAGCATGAGAATTTTGCGAATTAGTTAATTAATTTAGCCAATTATACACTTGGCAAGAATTCATTCACCCCCTTCGAACACAGACGGAACTATTTCCCTTGCGGTTAATTGAATTTAACGCCCCGTCAAGAAAAGTTCAGACACTGGGGTCATTTCATTACGGAGAACTCCTCTTTAGAAAAATATTTCGTTAAATTGAGTAAACTTTTTCTCGATTGATAATTTCAACAGAATATTTTTTTTTTAATTTAAGTTTTAGTTCTGTTACAGAAAATTTGTTTAAAAAAATAAGCTCAACTAATGTGTGGCGGTATTTAAAATTATCGAATTTAAAACTTAACTTTTTAAGGCTTTTTCAAGATCCTGAATGTAATCCTAGGGATCTACCTTTATCTTTTTTTCGAAAGCCGATAAGGTAGAGTTAGATCTTATCTCTTTTTTCTCACAGATGGCTTTCTTGATCCAATGTTTGCTAAGACAATTTAAGATTTATTGTAGATTTTTGATTTTTTAAGGCCATTTCCAAAATTTGTAACTCTTTCTTTTCTAATTGAACGTATAAGTACAAAATTTGTTGTCAATAAGAATCTTGTCATAGTCTAAGTAGTAAATTTTAAATTTGTTATTTTACTTTAGTTGCAAAAGAAGAATGTCCTCTTAAATCCAATATTCATATCAAATACTGGTTGTGAGTATTGAACGACCCTGAAAAGCTGACATTGCAGCGTGTAATGCTTCGTTGGTTGTAAAGTATTTTAAATATAAATAGCTTTCCTATTTTCAACTTTTAGATAGTAAAAGCCGTGAATAATTTTACGGGAAAATATTCTAAGAGAAAAATGCGAATAAAGGAAGTCAAAGAGGATAAATTTTCAAACCTTGACTTTCGTTACATCTGCATAAATTGCAATTTAATAAATCTACATGTTATTGTCAGAAACATGAAAGTAATACTTGTATGAAGAGTTTGTCTAACTTTTATTAAAATTTTCAAAGAATCCTGGTCTCAATGAAATATCGTTTCAGTGAAGCAAATTATACCCTTGTTCAAAGAGATAGCGAATAATAGTAATCTTTATTTGATATACTCGTATGTGGTAGCTGAACACTTTGACGATGATTAATGGAAAAAAAAACTGCTATTAGTTGTCAAGCAGGTCGAGAAATGTGAAAAATTTCTTTAATCTGGAAATTATTTTCCCTTGAATTAGAGTCATAAACTTCATCTGATGTTAAAAAGAAGGTCAGCGTTGATTATAACTAGAACACCGAAATCAGAATATGTTTCTTCTATAAACAGATTTCACGTTTGGCATTGTATTCTTGCGATATCACAAGAAAAGAAAATTGAAGGCAAAGCATGAATGGACGGATTCAGGAATATAACCTGTATCATTCCCTACTGAAAATATTCATGTGGATTTCCACGCAGAACGATGAAACTGGAATTCCAAGTGGATTCCTTTGGATTCCATATGGATTCCACGTGGATTTCCACTTGGAATTTTATGTTTGTCTTCGAAAGGAATATCCATATGGAATTCTATGTAAAATTCCATTAAAATTTAACTCTGGACAGAATAAAAATTGTAAATTAACAAAATTTCTGTTTACAAAAAAATTTTAAATATGCGAGCACTTTTTTCAAATAAAGGTTTAGTGTCGCCACCTAGTTCTGCATTACCGACATCTTTTTACACTGTAAATTATACATAGATAGGAGACTCATAGTAATATATTTCAATACTCTAAAAATTCTCCGTCCCTCCAATTCGTCATTCAAAAACCAAATTCTTGATTATTCTTTTTTAATGACAATTCTACGGAATATTAAAAATATCTTCACTCTCCTTAACAGAAATTATAATATATTTACTAATCATTAATTAAAATTTAGAATTAGAGAAATTTGGAATTATCAAAATTTTAAATTATGACTCAGGTAGCACCCAACTTCCCTTATATACATCAATGTCCGTCCTTGTGCAGTTTCTTCATTACTTACTTCAAATTTTAATTAGGAAAAAAATTTTACGCAATAAACCGGAATTTGTAAAGAAAAAATGGTGTACAAATTTGAATTTCTAAAAATCCCTACATCCAAATCTTGATATTAACGAATATCAAAACTGCACCAAATTTTATTAAAATCGGTCAAAGCGTTCCCCAGATATCTTGGCGCCAAAAAAGGGTGACACACGCATACACACATACGTCTGGACATTTGTTTCAAATTTCGATTTTAAGCTTTCTTCAATTCTTAATTAATTAAAATTATTACATGTAACTTTCAGGGTATTTTTATTTTGACATGTCCAATTAAAATTTCAAGCTAAGGTGGATTGAAGAAAAAGAAAAAAAGTTGAAAAAATCACCCTAATGAAAATGCTATATAAATAGTCGTAGGCTTGAAAGAATACATTGCTCCCTAACAATCGATCGATTGTCTGTCAATTAGATTCCTTTGGTGTCTTTGTTGGCCGAGGTTAGTTTGGCACGTACCTGTGATTCTCACTGGCTGACTCAAGTAACTCAAGTGCAACTTTGCGTGAAACGAATTCTTTCTATTCTAACTTTATGCTGACTTCTTTGAATAAAACTTGTATTTCACATTATTTGGATACCCTCGTATAGTGCAAAAGTTCGATTATTGTTCAACGGACCAAAAACATCTCTCGTTCAAAGGCACATTTAATTACATTTTTTACAAAAAAAACTACATTTTGTAAACTTAAAAAATAATCAAAAAAATTGTGTTCAAGAAAAAGTTCTAAAATAAAGTGTAATATCAATTTTGTGTTAAATGAAAACCGGTGAATATCAGCTTTGTATCACATACAATTATTAGTTATTAAAAAGTGATCTAATTTTTTAATTGTGGGGTCACTGGTTTGGCAAATATTTTTAAAATTAAAAATATTTTGATTAAAAAATCAATTATTTTTTTAATAATTACATCATCATATCTCGGACAAGTATTTTTAACATTAATGAAAACTTACAATTAGTAGAGATACTCTGTATTTAATAAAAATGCCTAAAAATAAGACGAACATTTTTTAAACAATTATTGATAAAATAATTTTTACTTGTAATTTACAATTATAAAGATAAAGTAAAATAAAGATGATTAGTATATTATAATTTCGAAATATTATTTAAAAAATATCTTCCTTTTTATAAATAACTTATCTTGAAATTAGACAGTTACATGCAAATTTATTATGCCCTAAAACAAAGAAGTTCATAGAAAGTGCGACAATGTCTGTAATTGACTTGGAGTGAGTTGCTTTCATATAATTTAATTTGGCTTGGATTCTAAATTTTGACACACGATTGTAAGGTTAGAGGTTACAAGTCTGTTCATTGTGAATTTAAAGTAACAATCATTTCTTTTATTTTTCAGAACTTGCCATGTCGATGATTATGCCAAGCGCTCAAAATTTCTTTAAAGGAATCAATGGAAACCTTACAAAAATCACGTGGAAACATGCTGTTAATGATAAGGCACAGTTGAACAGCACTATGAACTCAGGTCAGTTCTTTTTAAATTACCTGTCATTTTATTATTTTTACTAGCTAAATATACGCGCGCTAAAGCGCACGAGAAACAGAATTTTGAAATTAAATATTTCTACAATATTTTGAAGTTAAATTGTTTCAAATCTTATTGTGCAAAGGTTTCAAACTTTAGTATTATTAATACAGTAGGTACTTAATTCTATAGCTTATTATTATTAAGAACAAATAACATATTACAAAAAAGTACAGAATCTTTATTAGAGTCGAGATTATTTATTTATAAATAATTAAAAATATTATTTTTAAAACACTCAATTTAAAATCATTAAAAATAGAATGTTATTTATAAAAAAATTTAAATATATTTTTAAAAAATTATACTTTTTCTAAAAGAACAAGGATGTAGA
>WNHD01008283.1:1545-14833 GCA_011057455.1 Ganaspis sp. Gsp50
ATAAAAAATGTAAATGACAGTATTACTAGATAATAGCAACCAAATGCTATATTGTAAAAAAATACTTATTTTTTAGAGGAATGAGATATTATAAAAAAGAAGATAAGATTATAAATTATAAGATATTATAAAAAAGAATGTAAACCAAGTCCGTTTCTGGGCCTGAATGGCTGAAAATAAAGATTATATATATAGTTTATTTTATTTTTTTCTTTTTGTTGCTTTTTATAGTTTCTTTCTTCTTTTTGTTGCGCTTTATAGTTTATTTTATTTTTTTCATTTTGTTGTTTTTTATAGTTTCTTTTCTTTTTTTGCTTTTTATTCTTTTTTGTTGGTCTTTCTTGGTTCTTTTTGTTGATCAAGAATCGATGAAATTTGAAATTGGCATACACAAATGAATGATTGAGGAGAATGGACATTAATTGAAAGTATTTGGTTTCAGAACCGGAAGTAATCCCGTTATAAGAGGAAATAAAATCTGGGGCGGACAGAATGGTGGTGTTTTGGTTTATAACAGCGGTTTGGGATTGTTGGAGCAGAACGAGATTTTCGACAATGCAATGGCCGGTGTTTGGATCAAAACTGATAGTAATCCGACCTTGAAAAGAAATAAAATTTTCGACGGTCGAGACGGAGGCATTTGTATATTTAATGGCGGAAAAGGTAAACGAGATTGTTTTATTTTTATTCAATTTTAAATCAATTGCAATTCAATTTTAAATCAATTGCAATTCAATTGTAATTCAATTTTAAATAAATTTTAATCCAATTTCTATTCGATTTTAAATCAATTTTAATCCAATTGCTATTCAATTTTCAATCAATTTCAATTCAATTGCTATTTAATTTAAAATCAATTTCAATCTAATTGCGATTTAATTTAAAATCAATTTCAATCCAATTGCTATTTAATTTAAAATCAATTTCAATCCAATTGCTATTCAATTGAAAATCAATTTCAATCCAATTGCGATTCAATTTAAAATGAATTTCAATCCAATTACTATTCTATTTCAATTGCATTTCAATTTTAAATCAATTTCAAATTCATTTTGCAATTCATTTTGCAATTCAAATTCAATTGCAATTAAATTTAACACTAATTTGAGTTAATTTGCAATTCAATTGAAATTCAATTTTTAAATAAATTTCAATTCATTTGCAATTTAATTGCAAGTCAATTTCAATTCAGTTTTAATTCAAGTTTAATTGAATTACTGAAATGTCGTTAGAGTGCAATTTTTGTAATCTATTAAAATTCACGAATATTTCAATTTGAATATCGAATAATAAAAATGCTTTTTAAAACAGGCGTGCTAGAGGAAAACGACATATTTAGAAATGCGCAGGCGGGCGTTTTAATATCGACACAGTCGCATCCGGTGCTGAGAAGAAATAGAATCTTCGATGGTCTCGCGGCAGGAGTCGAAATCACGAATAATGCGACTGCCACTTTAGAATTTAATCAAATTTTCAATAATCGATTTGGCGGCCTTTGCCTCGCTAGTGGCGTCCAACCCACAACGAGAGGTATTTTTACTTTTTTCTCTATTTAAATCCATTTGTTGTTTTTTTAATTTGTCTATTTTTTATTTGTTTATTTGCTTATTTTCGTATTTGTTTGCTCTTTTTGTCTTATTCTTCATTTGTTTATTTTGTTATTGCTTATTTTTTATTTGTTTGCTCTTTTTGTCTATTTTTCATTTGTTTATTTTGTTATTTTCTTTTTTATTCGCATAATTTTGTTTTCTTTTTTTATTTACATAATTTTCTTTTCTTTTTTCATTTGCATAATTTTGTTTTCTTTTTTTATTTGCATACTTTTATATTTTCTTTTTTTATTCACATTATTTTATATTTTTCTTTTATTTGCATACTTTTGTATTTTCGTTTTTTATTTGTTTTTTGTTATTTGCTTCGTTTTAATTTGCTTATTGACTATTTATGATTATTATCTGATTTTAATTGTTTATTTATTTTTTTGAATTTTGTTTCTTATCGGGTTACAACCTCTCTATTGCAGTTTGTTAAAATGTTGTTCTTACTAATTTTATATTGTTTCTTATTTCCTAAAACTAAAATATCCTCTATTCTTTGCAGGTAATAAAATATTTAATAATCAAGACGCAGTGGAAAAGGCGGTCGGCAATGGCCAATGTCTTTATAAGATTTCCTCGTATACCTCGTTTCCAATGCACGATTTTTACCGATGCCAAACTTGTAATACCACCGATAGAAACGCAATATGCGTTAATTGTATAAAAACCTGTCACGCCGGACACGATGTAGAATTCATTAGACACGATCGGTAAGTATAAAATCATTCAAAATCATTCTTTTCGAAAAAATCGATTCTTAATGCAAATATTCTTCATTTTTGAAAATTCGAAATCAAAAATTCGAAACCGAAAATTCTAGAAATCATAGATTTGTATTCAAAAATCCTTTTTTTAAATTATTTCAATTTTGTTGGTTATATTATAAATTTATTTTATATTTCGTTTTATATATTTTATATTTGGTTGCACATATTTTATATTTAATTATAATTTCTGTCTCGATTTTCTGTAGATTCTTTTGCGACTGCGGAGCCGGAACTTTGAGTAACCAGTGCCAACTTCAGGGCGAGCCGACACAAGACACGGATACTCTTTACGATAGTGCGGCTCCAATGGAATCTCACACACTCATGGTCAACTAGGAACTAACTTAATTTTAATCTAAACGAAATCAAACCTTTTATCCGTAAGTCCATTTTCCTTTAAAACTCACCATCCATCTACAAAAACATGACCTGCTGCAGAGTTCTTTGTTACTTTGTCGCTACTCGTGTGAAAAAAGACGAGTCCGATAAAATTTTTCATCCTCGAAATCATCTTGAGAAAAAAATAGTGATCATTTTTTTTTCTTTTTTTCTTTTTTTCTACAAACCACCTGAGATTTTAAAACCACGAAATTAAAAGAGAATTGTGTCTGTGATTTATTTTCTTCCTTTTTTTAAAAAAGAATAACTTCGCGTTTGAAGTTTCGCGCTTTTTCAGTGACACTACCTTTCAAATTATTTAATACAATTTTAAGCAGCTCGTGTTTATACAATTTATTATTTTTCGTACTATTTATTATTCGTACAATTTATTATTCTTGTACTGTTTAACAATTGCGTACAATTTATCATTTTCGTGCAATGTTTAATTTTGCGAAATTATTCAAGTTTTGTACAATATATTTTTAACTTGCATGAAATAGACAATTTTTCTGCAATGTTAATGTTTTTCGACAATGTTCAATTTTTGAGAATGTTTAATTTTCGTGCGATTAAACGAAAGTAGTACAATTTTTTATTTTTTCCAATACAATTTCGTACAATTTTTGTTCTTGTACAATTTATTACTATGCAATATAAAATATTTATATTGTTTGTAAATTAAAATTGTACTGAAATTCAACGCTACTTTGGCAACGATAATGATCAATTTATAAGACTGCGTTTGGCCGAGAAATTCGTGATTCTTCTTTTAAAAAATAAGGAATCGGGATTTTTTATATTTTTTAAGAAAAAGCCGAATTCCGGGGAAAAAGGGACCTTTTTTGTGCGTTTTAAAGATGAAAATCTTTTTTATCGTTGAAGCTTTATTGTCATTCAAGAACATTTTTTTTTTTTCATTTGAAAGTCTTTTTTTTGAAAAAGTTCTTTTTCATTGAAAAAAGTTCTTTTTCATTGAAAAAAGTTCTTTTTTATTGAAAAAAGGTTTTTTTCATTGAAAAACATTTTTCAATTCGAAAAAAACTTTTGTCATTCAAATCTTTTTGAATGAAACAAAAATTTATTTCAACGAAAAAGAACTCTTTTCAGTAAAAAGGAATGTTTTTCAAAGAAACATTTTTTTGAATAAAAAAGAATTGTTTCTTTGTAATTTTGTTTCATTGAAATTTTGTTTCATTGAACTTTTGTTTCACTGAAATTTTGTTTAACTGAAACTTTGTTCAATTGAAAAAAATGTTTTTTATGGACAATGATTTTTGAAAAATCGGTCCCTGACAATTTGCACGATAGATTTGAATTATTTGTGAGGGGAAATCGTGCGCGTTCTACTCAGCTAGATAAAATTAATTGTAATGAAGGAATTCATTACTCTGTACATAATTTATATAATTTTAAAATGACGATGGGTGACGCGAATTATAAACGTAAATTAATAAAGAGCTCTGCAATTACGTCTCCCTTTTTCCCTCTTGCATTAATCAATTCCAAAAAAAATCCACACATCACAATGGAGTCTTTTTCTACTTGAAACTAATCATTGACAAGAAAAAATGAGAAGAAGAAACGAGAAGAAAGAAGAAAATGAGAAGAAACAAAAGAAGAAGAAAGAAGAAAATGAAAAGAACAACAAGAAATTAGAAGAGCAAGAAAAATGAAGAATAGTCGCGGGGAGGAAAAGTGAACTCTAAAAGGTTTTGTGAAACAAGAGGAAGAAGTAATTGTGTGAGTAATTTTGCTGGTTAATGAATTTTGGAAAACTTTTTTCTGGACTAGAATGCATTCTGTGGAATGAAGAGTGAAAATGGCGAGAAAGACAATTGTCTAAACAATGAACTTGTGAATGTAATTGTTGAAAAAGAAAGTTTTGAAATATAAATTTCTGGAATCCTTCAATTTTGGTGCAAAATGCAAATTTTGATGCAAAATGCAAATTTTGGAATAATTACAAATCGTGGAAATGTACAATTTTGGGAATAACTATGAAAAATGGACAAAAAAATGCAACTTTGTGCGTGGAATGTGTGCGTGTTGTGTTTGTGCGTGGAAAGGACAGTTTTTTGTTTATGTATATAGAAAAAAGAAATTGAAGATTAATTTTGTAGGGAAATTTAAGCTTTTTTGGAAATTAAGCTTTTTGGAAATTTAAGCTTGTTTTGAAATTTAAGCTTTTTTTGAAATTTAAGCTTGTTTGGAAATATAAGCTTGTTTGGAAATTTCAGCTTTTTTGGAAATTTAAGATTTTTTGGAAATTTAAGCTGTTTTGAAAATATTGTGCTATTTTGAAAATTTTGTGGAATAATTGACAAAATGATTAACAGAATAATTGAGAAAAGAAAGCTTCTTTTTAGAAATGAGAGTGTAAAAAATATATTTTCTTTCTTTTTTGATACAATGATTTTATGAATTGATTTTTATTATATGAAGAATGAAAAGTGACGCTGATTAAAATTGTGATAAAAGCAGAAGGTTAAAAAAGGACTTGTGAAATTAGATTGAGAGTGATGCTCTCCTCTCCCGTATCGCGCACTGTGATCTGAATAATAAAATCTGCCCAAGGGTAAAGTGCATAATAATTGTGAAATAATTTTTCTAAAAAAAGAAGTAGCTAAAGAAGTAGTAGGAGAAAAGGATGAAGAAGAAGAAATAGAAAAAGAGGCAAGAGGAGAAGAATAAGAAATAGAAAAAGAGGAAGAAAAAGAAAAGGAAAAAGAAGAAGAAGAAGAAGAAGAAGCAAAAGAAATAGAAGAAAAAGAAATAGAAAAAGAAATTCAAATAGAAAAAGAAGAAGCAAAAGAAAAAGAAGATATAGGAGGAGAAGAAAATAAAGAAAAGGAAGAAAAAGGAAAAATAAAAAGAAGAAAATGAAAAGTTATTTAAAGAGTTAAGTTAAAAATGAGAGAAATGATTTTTTTTTTAAATGAAAAAGACTCTGAGAAGGAAACTTGATGTGTTTACCGGTGAAGAAACGATGAAACCGTTGAGTTTTAATAGACTGTCGATTGAACAGTTATTTATAAAGGAATCTCAAATTTTTCAAGTAATCGGAACTTTTTTTAATATTACGTTCTAGTGCTCTAACATCTAATCGTATTATACATATATACATAATAGTTAAAAAAAACTGTATATCCTCGGAGAGAATGAAACTCTCTCTCTCTCTCTATCTATCTATCTCTATCTCTCTTTTCTCTTGTATGAAAAAACGCCTACTAGCGTAATTTAAGACAATTATATTCTTAATTATTAATGAGTGACACGAGACACTTGAAATATCGAAAAGCATCTTGGATTAATTTTTGAAAACTGCAAATTTTCTTTTCTTTTTTTAACACTTTTCCTTCATTTTTGAACGCTGATTTTTTCGAATCAGTTAATTTAATTAACTGGTAATTGAATTATCTAGTTATAATTAATTTGAGATAATTTAATACTTCAAATTAATTGATGGAAATTCTGTTAGTAGGAAGTTAATTACATTAATGGAAATTAATTTAATGAATTATTTGAAATTTATTTATGAATTAATGGAAGTTTATTTATGAATGAATTGAAATTTCTTTATGAATTAATGATAATTTATTCATGAATTAATGGACATTTGTTTGTGAATTAATGGAAATTCAATGATAAATTAATGGAAATTAATTTGCAAATTAATGGAAATTTAATGATAATTTAATGGAAATTAATTTGCAAATTGATGAAAATTTAATGATAAATTAATGGAAATTCATTGAAAATTAATGTAAATTAATTTGCAAAATTAACGGAAATTCATTGATAATTAATGGAAATTCATTTGCAAATTAATGAAAAGTCATTGATAAATTAATGGAAATTAATTTGTTTTTATTTTCAGTCTGCTTTGTTAGAAACAAAATTTTGTCCCTTTGAAACAATGGTTTTTTATTTCTTAAACGAACAAAAAATTTTGCTGAAAATAGAAAGTGTTTCATTAAAATACGTTTCATAAATGGGAAATATTTTTTATCTCATCGGAGTGAAATTTTGTTTTCTCGAAATACTTTTTTGTGACAAATATTTTTAGTTTTTCATTATTTATTTTTAAGTTGTTTGAAAAATAATTTTTTTAAAAATTCACAATTTTTGTTTTAAAATGCAAAAAGAAATTGTTTCGAAAAATGAAAATTGTGTCGAGGAGAGAAATTGATTTTGAAAAATGAAATTGTTTCGTTTGAAATTTTGTTCAAAAAGTGAAAAATTTGATTTGAGTAGCAAAACAGTTTTTGGTCAATGTCGAAGTTTTGGAAAAAAAATGTTCTTCAATTTAAAGAGATTTTTTTTATAAAAGAAAGAACATTATTGAAATGGAAGTAATTTGTCCGGGAATTGTTTAAAAAGAAGTTGTTTTTTTTAATATAATAATAATTATAGCAATAATAATAATAATTATGGCAATAATATTAATTTCATTAATTTGAATATATTTTGGAAAACAATGTCAATATCTTTATAATGAAATAATAATAATTCAGTTTATTGAATTTAGGCTTGAATTTCATGTTAAAATTATAATTTTTATTAATTTGTAATGTTAATAATTAATAATTTGTAATAATAATTAATAATATTACATAATTATAATTAATATTGCTTAATTATAATTAATATTGCATAATTATGATTAATATTGCTTAATTATAATTAATATTGCTTAATTATGATTAATATTGCATAATTATAATTAATATTGCATAATTATAATTAATATTACATAATTATAATTAATATTACATAATTATAATTTAAATTGTTAATTATTATTTCTATGAATTCAAAAATGGCCTGAAATTTAAAATTCCAGTGTTTTTTCCTTCTATTTACAATTTTTTATTTAATTTCCTTATGAAGAAAATGATGAAAATATTTTATTTATTTTTATTTTGTATTTAAACAATGGGCGGGCTTACAAAGTTAAAAAAAATGATGAAAATGAATTATAAATTGTGATTAAAAGTTATAATTTTATTTTATTACTATTTTTTTGTTTGTTTTAATTATGTGAGAATCTATTTATTTTTCCAATGATGTAAATAAAATTGTTTATGTATACGAAAATGTGATTATGCAAATATTTTTAATTTTTCTCTTAGAGAAAATTATTTTCACACAATTTTCTAAAAATGTGTTTTTAATTTTTTGCACGTAAATTGAATAATAAAAAATAATAATTACTGAAAGCTTTAATAGGATAAAAGTTTACGTGACTAGATAATAGCAAATTATTTTATTTAATGCAGTATATTTTAATTATGCAAAAAAAATTGAATTTTCTCATTTGCAGAAAATTGTTGCAATTTTTTGCTCTTTTTTAAAGAAATTCATTTTCAATATATTTTAGAGGCAATTTTATTTTGTTCCCAAAGTTTTTTTTTTCGAAAATTTTGGAGATAATTTTCTGTATTCTTTCTTCGATTTATCGAATTATTTTCGTGATTTTTTAAAAAAAGTTTGTGTGAATTTTTCAGTTTTCTGTTTATTAAATATTATTGAATTGTTGTTTGACGAGTTTTTTTTTATTTCTTTTTTTGGAGCAAATTTTTTAGAAAATTAATTCATTTGGGGAGAAATTCGTTTATTTCTGTTTTAATTAATTTTTGCAAAAGTTAATTAACGCCAGCAAAAGTTCATTTAGGACAACAAAAGTAACTTTTCTGCAACAAAATTTCATTTTTTGCAATAAGAAAATTCATTCATTGAACAAAATTCATTCATTGCAACAAGAGTTTATTCTTTTCAACAGAAGTTCATTCTTTGAAACAAAAATTAAATTTTTGCAAAGAAAGTCCATTTTTTGCAACTAAAATTAATTTTTTGCAACAAAAGTTCATTTTTTCATTTCACGAGAAATTGTTTCGCTAAATAAGGGGAAATTGGTTTTTTTTTTATTCTCGATAAGAAACAATTTTCGCTTGTTCTTTTTATAAATTGTAATGAGTTTCTAAAATTATTCGCAGTTTGCTTTTCGAAGATTTTGTCAATTGTGTGTGAAAAAAATTGCTTTACGATCATAATCGAGATTGTACATTATAGTTATTTTTTCCTCGAAGTCAGCCTTTCGCTGAAGTGGATTAAAAAAGTAGCGTGTGAAAATTGCCTCTGAAACTTTGACCTAAGGTCTTTACTATATATATATAAATATATATATGAATATAAATATTATAAATATAATAAATAAAAAAAAATACACAACAGTGTCATATTATACATAGTATAACTATATTATAATGATTTCTGAAAAATGTGCTTGCCACGTGATATGCATGTGTGTGTTTTTTTGATTTGTGTGAGCGCGTGTGTAAGAGAGAGAAAAATTGCGAAAGGGTTAAAAGAATAGATAGAAATATAATAGATATTAAGAATCAAAGGCAATTTTCTCAAGCTATTCTGTGTAATTAAAAGTCGAAAGTGCTGAGTTTATATTTTTTCAGTCAAGCTGTGTACATTGTTTTGTTTCTTTTTTTCTTTAAAGAATAAAAAGAAAAAAGAAGCAAGTTTCGAAAGAATGAGACAAGGGATACATTTCTTTTTTTTTTTATAAATTTAATTTTTATAAATTAAATGTTTTGAATTTAAAAAAATAACAAACGAGATAGGATTTAAAAAATTAAAAGTAAAAATTTTTCGATAGGATTTAAAAATTATTTTGTTTTGAAAAGAAGGATGGATTAATAATTGGCTTTTGTTTTAAAGAGAAATAAGAATTGAAATTTTTTCATTTTTTCTGAAATAGAAATTGGTTCTGTTTTAAAACGACAAAATGTATAAAATTCTGTTTGCTTTTTTGTATAAAGAAAAATAGATTTGAAATTTTTTTTTCTTTAAAAAAAAAATCTGAACTTTTTTAAAACGAAAGATTTATGATTCTGTTTTTATTTTAAAAAGAAAAAAGAATTGAAATTTTGTTTTTATTTTAAAAAGGAGAAAAGAATTGAAATTCTGTTTTTATTTTAAAAAGGAGAAAAGAATTGAAATTTTACTTTTAATTTAAAAAGAAAAAAGAATTGAAATTTTGTTTTTATTTTAAAGAGGAAAAAGAATTAAAATTTTGTTTTTCTTTTAAGAAGAATAAATAATTGAAATTTTGATTTTATTTTAAAAAGAAGAAAGGATTGAAATTTTGCTTTTCATTTAAAAGAAAAAAAGTATTGAAAATTTGTTCTTGTTTTAAAAAGAAAAAAGAATTAAAATTTTGTTTTTCTTTTAAAAAGGAAGATAGAATTGAAATTTTGTTTTTATTTTAAAAAGAAAAAAGGATTGAAATTTTGTTTTTATTTTAAAAAGAAAGAAGGATTGAAATTTTGTTTTTTATTTAAAAGGAAGAAAGTATTGAAATTTTGTTCTTGTTTTAAAAA
Source organism: Ganaspis sp. Gsp50 (assembly GCA_011057455.1). NCBI lineage: Eukaryota > Metazoa > Arthropoda > Insecta > Hymenoptera > Figitidae > Ganaspis > Ganaspis sp. Gsp50. Next base: position 11,686 of record WNHD01008283.1, read on the forward strand.
GAAAGATTTGAAATTTCGTTCCTGGTTTTAAAATGAATAAATATGGCAAGTTTTGTTTTTGTTATAAAAAGAAAAGAAAATTGAATTATTTTTCTTTTAAAAAACATCAAAAAACATCAAAAAATTATTAAAACAGTGCTTTTTGAAAAAATGATAAAATCCTTTTTTAAAAGTCCAAAGAATGCTTTTTTGAAAAATTATTTACTAAATATAACAATTCTTTTCAAAGCGTAACAAAATCTTGTTGTAGAAAGTGGAAATTGTTTATAATCATAAAGTTTTTTTTTCATAAAATTGAAAAAAAATATTTTCAAAAAATGTAAAATGTTAACACTGATAGTTTTTTTAGTCAAAAAAATATAAAAATCTTTTGCTTATTGCTTGTACAAAAAAATAATTAAAAAATAATTGATAAATAATTAAAAATTAATTTATAAGTAATGGAAAATTAAAGGACAAGTAATTGAAAATTAAATGATGAATAATTTTAAACAATCCAAAATATTTGAAGAATAATTGAAAATATTTGACGAATAATTAAAAATATTTGAAGAATAATTGAAAATATTTGTAGAATTATTGAAAAATAATTGAAAATTTATTGCTGAAATGAACTTCAGCCGCTTTTAAGCATTAATTTACAAAGCTAAAAATAAGAATAAATTGGTTTTTTTAATCTCATTGTCCTGAAAATGAAAATTGATTTGTTTTAAAAATTGACTCGCTCTAATTTTAAACGAAATTCACTCCCTTGTCTCACTGTTTCGAAAATTTGGAAAAACATTTGTTTTACGTCGCTGCCTTCTCTTGGTACGAATTGATTGCTTCCAACTGACTTCCGACTTGCAAAATTTTCAATTGTAATTAATTTTCAAAGAAACACGATTTTTTAAAGCAATAGCGTAAAATTGAAATAATCTGAATCTCTGAAAATCTGAGAATTGAATAATAATCTGAAATGGAATAATTAAACACAAAAATTTGGAATTGTGATAATAATTATGTTGCCGCGTGCAATAATCGCCTTTAGGCCTCTGTGTTGAGGCGGTTATTGCACGCGCAAGCCGAATTGTAAAAGATTGAATTATTATTGTTTGTATATGGTAAATATTGTTATTTTATTATTATTAATATTCTTATGATTATTATTCTTATTAATATTCTTATGATTATTATTCTTATTAATATTCTTATATTAAAAGTGATTAAAAAAAAAGATTTTACAACCGTAAAAATAACAAAATCTAAAAGTAAAAAACATTAAAATAAAGCATTGAAATTTATTGCAAAATGGTATTGTTTGTTTTTTTGTTTTTTTTTTGTTTTGTTATAATTTGAATGGATTTTTTTGTTTTAATATTAATGGAAGGTGTCAGAGAAAAAGAAAAAGTGAATTTTGTGATTTGTGAGTAAACTTCCAGTAGAATTAAATTTAGCGATAGAAAAAGGCTGCGTCATGACTCAAATGTTTTTCTTCTGTTTCTATAGTTGTTGAATGTCTTTAGGACTTGAGTGATTTATGTAAATCTGTTGTTTTTTCATTTTTAATTTTTTTTTTAAATGCGTCAAGTTTTTTTAAAAAAACTCCCCCTGCACCACTTCTTTTTAGTTTAAAGGACCTTCTTTCAATTTGATAGATGGCAGAGAGGGGGAATTTTTTATAAAAATAAACAAATTCTGCCGATTGAACAAACTAGATTTTAATTGAATGAATCTATTGTCAAATTTGTCTTTTTTTAAATGATCTTTTATGGATTTTGTGTTTTTCTTGTGCTTTTAATATTATTGTTTTGTGACAAAAATGATTTGCTTTAAATGAAACGATTCATTTGATTAAAAAACGATTTTTTAAGACCCCCGTTTATTTTAAAAATGACTTTTTCTTCGTTCTTTGTATTATATAAAAAAAAAATACGTGCCCATTGTATTTATTGTCTATTAATTATTATTATAATTATTAATATTGTATTATTATTATTATTATGATTATTATTATTATTGATACTATTATTATTAATATTGTATTAATACTATTATTGATATTGTATTAATACTACTATTAATATTGTATTAATACTATTATTACTATTGTATTAATATTATTATTATTGTATTAATATTATTATTATTATTATTGTATTAATATTATTATTATTATTATTGTATTAATATTATTATTATTATTATTATTATTATTACTGTTATGATAACGAATTTCGTCGTCACTTCATTCCACACCGAAGCACAGAAAAAGTTGTTTCCTTATTGTCAGCAAATACTTGCCATTATTACGTTAGTTGCCATAGTTTTTGCGATTTGTTTATTAACAGTAAACTTGGTTCTTCGTCGCGCGAGGTAGGTTCGATATAGATAGACTTATCGATTTAATTAAGCATTGTGCAAGAAAACACGCGAATCCAGAATGAAGAACGTTGATACCACTACGTATTCTGTACATAATAATATGCCCTTTATATATAATTATATATAGATAGATTATATATATAAATATATATAACGCATTGATTATACTATTATAGAAAATATATTATTATCAATTATAGATTTGTCTTCTTTTATTCGCACGTTGTATTCCTTTCTCGTATTTTTTTGGCTCAACTGGGTCTAAAGTTGAAATTGCGCGTGATAAATTATATGCAAAATTATATTATTTATCATTTGTTGAGTTTTTTGGATGTCAATTGTAATAGATAATATTACATTATTATATTATGATTATTATATGCACTCATTAAAGAGAGTGATAACTATTTTATTTTATGCTCCTTTTGGTAGCTAATAAAATGCCAAATAATAAAATATTTGGCTAAAATAAACACTTTACACACTAGAACACCTTTCCAGTGCGTAAAATAGACTCTTTACACACTAGTATACCTTTTTAGAGCGCAAAATAGCCACTTTACACACCCATACGCTTCTCTAGTGCGTAAAATAGCAATTTTACACAACACTGCGCCTTTATAGTGCGTAAAGTAGCAACTTTACACACTACTGTGTCTCTATAGTGCGTAAAAAAGCAACTTTTCACACTACTGCGCCTTTATAGTGCGTAAATAGATACTTTACACACTACTGCGCCTTTATAGTGCAGAAAGTATCCACTTTAAACACTACTACGTTTTTC
>WNHD01008289.1:0-11872 GCA_011057455.1 Ganaspis sp. Gsp50
AAGAAAGTGTAGTGTCTCATTTATAGTATTATTTGCGTGGTATTTAATGCTGAATCAAATAAAAAAAAGAAAATGGAAAAAAGTTTTCAGGAACACATTCAAATTTGCAAAAACTTGAATCAATTAGCTGTAGCATTGACTGTAATTTTTTTCTTTTGTTATTTTTATTTTTACCTCCACAATGGTATGTGATTTTTCCTTCTGTCAAGTTTCCATAATTCTCGTGTAATTTTTATAATAAAATAGACCAACGTACCAAATTTCAGCTCTCTATATTTTGGTTGTTAGGGGAACGAGATAGTTATTTTAGTGTTTTTGATGTTAAGAATGATTATTTATGTAAAATTGTATTTGTTGACAATAAAATGATTTATTACTGTCTACAATTTTATGCGAAATATTGTAACATTTTTCATTTTTTTAAATTCTTTTCAACATTTTCACATTTTTAAATCTTTTAAAAATATTTATTAGCAAATTAGCAACATAATTGTAACTAAGCGTTTAAATAAATTCGTAGCTCAAGGGTAGAAAAAGTAGAACAATATACGAGCTAAAGGACCAGACTATGAAGTCACTGAAATCGATTCACTATGGTATTTCAACTACCTTATCTACATTTATTTATTATGCATAATCTAAAGACAAATGACTCACACTTGTCAGCTCGAAAAACAATGTCATGAACAATTTTTTTCTGCTAAAGCGTTTAGAAATTAAAAAACAAAAATTAAAACAAAGAAAAATGAAATAAGAATTTTTTCCTATCATTTGACATTTAAACTGCCTTTCGCATTTCAAAGATAATGTTCTGTGTTTGTGAAAATTTCGCGTTACAATGTCTAACGATTATTATTCTATATCCTTATTTCCCGGAATATCTGAATATTAAATGCACCATTAAAAATGTTAAAGACATTGAAAGCGGAATGTACTTTGGAATAGAGTCGTTAGAAAAGTTTTTGCAGTAAAAGCATTCAGACATAATTTTCCGTAAAGTCCGATTTGCCATAGAACACGGCTTTATGGTTCACAAGATGACTTTCTAATTGCAAATGTCCTGTGAGCAGGATACTCAAGGGTATTGGAGCGTTGTCATAACTTGAAACCCATTAACATTAAAAAGGGTTTATTATACCAAAAACACGTCATTTTTAATAACTTAAAAGTAATAAAAAAAGATTTGTCAAATCGACAAGAATTGTAAAGTTTAAAACTGGAAATTTCATTTTAAAGATCTCGTTTTGTTTTTTGTTTTAAAGCCAGCATTGTCTTGCAATATTGCCAACAACTTTAGGGAATATTGCCAACAACTTTAGGGAATATTGCCAACAACTTTAGGGAATATTGCCAACAACTTTAGGGAATATTGACAACAACTTTAGGGAACATTGACAACAACTTTAGGGAACATTGACAACTACTTTAGGGAATATTGCCAACAATGTCGTGCAATATTGCAGCAATGTTGCAACAATATTGCAGCAATATTCCAGCAACATTGCTACAATTTTGAGCGCTGTTTGAGTATTTCATTGAATGTAATAAGTAGGCAATGACAATTTATTGAAATGTTATTGAATCGTGGAACAAAAGAAAAAAGTGAGGGGATTTCATAGCGACGTGAGAAAAAAAAATAGAAGGAATCGAGGAAGAAAAAGCTAGAGACAGGTGAGTCATCGACCACGTTTGTATGGGAGCTAGTGGTACAATCAGGTGCAAAGTCAACGGACCTAAACTAACTATAGAAACTATGTACATTCAGGTGCATCTTTACATTATGCATTACGATGAATGCAAATTTATATTATTTTAGAGGCATTCTCTTTTTACCAATTGTTCTCTTGGTTTTAGTCACTCTAAACTACCCTGCGATATTTTCTGCACACCAAACACTTTCTGCACACCAAACACTTTCTGTTACCAAGGAAAGGGAGCAGATCGAAAGGACATTACCCTTTGACCCTTTTTCACCTGATGATTCAGACTCGCGATCAAATCCAAATAAATCCCTTTCCCACTTTGCGAATTTGAATTTCTAAAATCCTTTTTTTCTATTTCCTATTTTTTTCTATTTTTATCTTCTTTTCTATTTTTATCTTCTTTTCTATTTTCTCCTTTCTATTTTTTTTCATTTTTCGCGATTCAAAGTAAATAAAGATTCAAAATAAATTTGACCTCACTAGCGTGGAAAAAACCCTAGTCGAAAACATTGTTGAATTAAAAAATGAAACTTGATCATTTAATTTCAATTCGTTTTGTTTAAATCTCAGATTAAATATATATTATTAAATAATAGATTAATATTAGATTAATATTAGATTAATAGTAGATTAATATTAGATTAATATTACATTAATATTTGATTATATTAATATTAGATTAATATTAGATTAATATTATAAAAACAAATGAAAAACCATATGAAACAATCAAAAAATCAATCTAGTAATGATTATTATCGGAATACGAATTCTCAATCCTGTTTTGAATACACAGAAAAAAATAAGTGTTCGATTTGATGCAAATAGTTTTAGAAAAGTACTTGCATTCGTGTTAAAACCAGAAATGAACTGAAAATCAATATTTTGACACGGATATTAGGGTTAAAACTACACTTCTTTTTTTCTGTGTATATTTTAAGTAGGTTTTAAAAATACAATGTCACATTGTTTAAAAAATTGACTGTCGATTTTCTTGAAAGAATAGATAACAAATTATCCGAAAAGGGATGAAAGAGAAGATTAGGTCGTGGAGACACTTAGAAAGATTTATTTCTTCCTTTTTTGATGTTTTTCTAAAGGTATCATCTTCTTTCGTAATATTTGAGTTGGCCTTTTAAGCTAAATCTCGCAGGTAGCTGCTTCGAAATAGAATAGGCTGGGATCTTCTGAAATTTAAGCTTAAGAAAAGAAACATAATCGAGGATCCAGAACAGGTTCTATGTGTGGAAATCTTTACCTAAGGTGTAGAACTCTCTATATTTTTATTTCCACTGACTCAATTCTGTTTACCGAACTTTTTCACACGAGAAGTCAGTTTGCTCGAGAATATATTTAGTTTTTTATTTCACAAGGGAAAGTCAATTTGAATCGTTTCTCTAAAATTAAAAATGCTGAATTGAAAATGATAATGATAAAAAATGAAAATGATAAAAAAATGGTAAATTGAAGATGCTAGAATTAAAAATACCCCAATCAAAGATTTTTCGAAGATTTCTCAAAGATTCGTCAAAGATTCAAAAATTTGTAAAAGAATCATCAAGGATTCTTCAGAGAATCGTAAAAGATTCGTAAGGAATCATCAAAGATTCAATGATTCGAAGATTCGTAAGGAATCATAAAAGATTCGTAAGAAATCATAAAAGATTCGTAAGGAATCATAAAAGATTCGTAAGGAATCATAAAAAATTCGTAAGAAATTATATAAGATTCGTAAGAAATCATCAAAGATTCGTAAAAGAATCAACAATGATTCAAAGATTCGAAGATTCAAAAATTTGTAGATTCAAAAATTCGTAGATTCAAAAACTTAAAGATTCAAAGAGTCAAAGATTCGTCAAAAAAAAGATTCAAAGATTTAAAAATTCGTAGATTCAAAGATTCAGTAAAGATGGTTTTTTCATGGTTTTTTAAGCCAGGAAATAGAATATTTTTTATAAGAAACAAATTTTCCCTTTCCACGATAAAAAAAAAACACAAAAATAAAACTATAAACCCAATTCGTTAAATCTAGTGCAGAATTTTCTTTCCCAAATAATTGTAATCCAAAGTTTGTTATGATTAAAAAAAAGCAATAGAAAGAAGAAAAAATTACCTTGACAGTCCTTCGTGCATAATTCCGGTTGGTGATTGTGGCTCGTGGAATTACAAATGACAGAACACGGCCTACATTGATCATCATAGGGACTGCAATATTCCGCTGGCGAACACTTTTTTTGTCCGCATTTTAGGCCATCAGGATTTAAAGTCGCAGAAGTGGAAGAGATCACAAAAGACAGACATATTGTGCACACCAACAACGACATCATTGATTTTTTTTAAAATTATTTTTCAATTCTTCAAAAGTAACTAAAAGTGTCACTTTCTACAAACCAATGTGCTTTTAATTAAAAAAAACATTGATTTTTGTCACATTTTGATTCGATGTCTTAACTGTACTCGAATGGCATGTCCTCAGGTGGATCCATGGTCATCGAGGCATTTTAACTGCAAAAAACATTTTTATCAGAATCATGACTCACTCTTGATAAACAACTTTAGTGTAAATTAGCTTGTTTTTGATAAATTATTCAAATGATGGTAAAACAATTGTTGATGGTTTCGTAAAAGAGCGTTGAGTGTCAACGGAAATATTTTTATTTTATAAATATTCTGATTTTATAAATATTTTTATTTTATAAATATTTTTATTTTATAATATTTTATTCTAAAAATATCTTATTCTAAAAACTGTATTTTATAAATATTTTTTTTATATAAATAAACATTTTAAATTTGTGACAAATTATTCATTTTTCTACTCGAAGCTTTAAATTGAAAAATAAATAGGAAATTTCATAATTGGGAATAAATTAGATTTAATGAAAAAGAATTTAATAAATTAAATTTATTAAAATGTAATCAATTTATTAAGAAATGGAAAATCCCAGGAGATAGATTGTGAGTTGAATTTTATATTTTTTGCTTCACTCTATTTGGCAAGAAAATAAATATTCAAGGATGTCGAAAAACGATGCCAAGTATGAGTCAGTAAATGGGTAAACTCAAGTGAAAATATTTTATGCACATTTCATATTATGCAGTTTGTGATAACGGTAATGTCAATTCTGTCTTATAAATTGTTAATAATTGCTAGCATAGTTTCAAAAAAAAAGAAGTTATGTAAATAAATTTTAGGAACACTTTTAAGAGGGAAAAAATGTGAATGACCTAAACTAACAATTTTTAAATGCAATTAATATAGTAAAATTTCTAATGAAGGAAATTTAAATTTCTAATAAAGAGAATTTAAGTTTCTAATAAAGATAATTTAAATTTCTAATAAAGATAATTGAAATTTCTAATAAAGATAATTGAAATTTCTAATAAAGATAATTGAAACTTCTAATAAAGATAATTGAAACTTCTAATAAAGAGACTTTAAATTTTTAATAAAGAGAATTCCCCAAAATAACGAAATTTTTCCCTGTTGTGAAAATTCAATTTCTTTGCTTTAGAGAAAATCTTAAAATCGCTGGTACATTTTCGGTAAATTAACTATACGAGTTTCGAAATTGTAATTTATTTACAAGCGTTTCGTAATTATAATTTAATTACAAGAGTTTCGAAATTATAATTTAATTACAAGAGTTTCGTAATTATAATTTAATTACAAGAGTTTCGTAATTATAATTTAATTACAAGAGTTTCGAAATTATAGTTTAATTACAAGTGTTTTGTAAATGTAATTCAATTACAAAATAGAGATTCGTAATTACGATTAAACAAAAAACAAAATTCGTATCTTATTTTTGTTTAAAATTATCTTGAAAAAAACCTGAGAAAAATGCAAAATAAGTTCAAAAAAGAATAACGATTTTTCTAAAAAAAAAAGAGTTGAAACCGGAAACGATAATTTTCTGCGTCAAGACAACAATACATTAATAAAGATGTAATTCGTCATCGCGGTTTCTTGCTCGAGATTGTAAAAAATGCATGTAATGAGCATCAGTTAGGTATAAATACTTTGAAACTTCACTAGTGTTACTTTTTATAAAAGAAGTTAGCAATTTTGATTCTCAGCTCGAACAAATGGTATTTTAATTTATTTGCAAAAAATTGTAAATAAAAAATCTTTCAGGAAGCTTGTCTGTTACATATACACACATGTATATTAAACCAAAAGTAAATTAATTTAAAAATACGTTTCTCTTTAAAAATATCTTTTAAAATTGACGATTTGACAAATAAAAAATTATTGCTTGCAAATTTAAATCGAAGATCGAAAATTTCACTGGTTTGAATATTAATTTTTGTATAAACACTTTTGTTTATTTGTTTATTGATTACAAGCGGACAAAGTGCCCAAAATGTTACATCTTTGTGTAAACAATTTTACTTTTTTGTATAAACAATTTTATTTTATTTTATAAACAATTTTACTTTTTTGTATAAACAATTTTACTTTATTGTATAAACAATTTTACTGTCTTGTATAAACAATTTTACATTTTTGTATAAACAATCTTACTTTATTGTATAAACAATTTTACATTTTTGTATAAACAATTTTACTTTTTTGTAAAATTTGGAGTAAATTTTCGAAACAAGAAACTCGAAGAAACGGCAAATAATTATGTTTTTGCGTTAATTTTAAAAAAAGACGATTTGCATACTCAATTATGTGAATTTTTTAATATCCACCTCTCGAGTGGCCGGATGTACTCACGGATGTGAATGCGTAGGACGATGTGATCAGTGATCATTTCACGCAAAAGCCATGTTGAAATCTCTCGACTGAGAACAAATCTACATTTACCTCCATTCACGTGTAAATTGACGTAAAAAATACTAAATCATCCACATTTTCCATTAAAATTTATTTCAATAAATTATTTCAAATTATATTCACTTTTTAATATTCAAAGTAAAAAACATGTGAATGTAAAATAAGTTGTACACATAAATTACGTGTAAATAAATTTATAGCATTTATTTACTTTTTGTTAAATAAAATAAATATCCAATGTCATTAATCGAAAATTGATCGAATATATTTTGCAACACCTTTTTTGATAAAAATATTTAATGTTGGAAAAAGAAGTTTTATGAATTTCTTAATTAGAATTTATATGTTATTATTTATTAATGTATCTATTGTTCATATTGTCTTTTTTATATCGGGTATACTTTTTCGAATACTCTTTTTATAATACACTTTTTTAATAGACTTTTTACAACGATTAAATTTCTATTTATGCAAAAAACGACTTTTTATATCGATTAAATGTTTATTTGTGCAAAAACCCACTTTTTGTATCGATTAAATGTTTATTTACACAAACAAAGACTTTTTATATCGATTAAATTTTTATTTGTGCAAAAACCCACTTTTTATATCGATTAAATGTCTATTTACACAAAAAACGACTTTTTATATAGATTAAATTTTTATTTATGCAAAATACGATAAACGATTGATTGTATTTTAATAAATAAAAAAAATAATACAAATAATTTTACCCTTTTTTCAATCTAAAATTTGTGCTATTTCATTTCTTCCTTACTTGTAAGCCCGTCTATTGTTTAAAAAAAAATGTAATCATTTGAATTCACATTATATGCATAAAGATCTTTTTTATTGCACAAAAATTTTGTTATTATTTGTACGAAAAAACAGTTGTTCTTCACTTTGAGTTTGAAAAAAGCGCTTTTTGGGGTAAATTTCCGTTTCTTTTTGGTCCTTATAAATAAAATAAGGTGTATAAATAAAATAATATTATTGTCTATATAATAAGTTGACTTTCAAGATACGTGGGTAGCTTTCATGCGTTCAAATGAGCGGAATGTTACCTGACTGGTTTCAGAAGAGCTCAGGAGAATATAACACGAAAACCTTCATTATAGTATAGATATTCTTTGCTACAGTGAAGCCACAACTTCTCGAATAACGAAATCGCCATTGTTAAGACTATCGGCACGAATTCTTTACCGTCCATTTTTGCAATTTCTCACGTATAAGTGATAAAAATTACTCCAATCGTTGCCGATTTGCAAATTTTCCTTCTTAGAATTTTCAAATGAATTGTTATATCCATTAAAATGTAACAGCCGATATAGTTTTTCCATTTTTTTTTAAACTATAATATGATTTTGCTTCCTCATAGGGATTTATATTGTATTGTAATATTGTAATATTCTTTATATTGTAATATTTATAATATTCTTTATATTGTAATATTTATAATGCAAAATCTAATTTATAGCAACGTAAATATAATACGTAATTTAGAATAATATAAATCCGTATACAATTTATTAACGATTGTATTTTAAAAAAAATGGCACTAACTCTTTTTACGTAAAATGCAAAAATGAAATTTTGAAACGCGAATTACATAATAAGGTTTGATGGTAATTAATTTGCCATCTAATTATTCCTCATGAGTGAGTAGGAAAAAAATCGCAATATATTCTCGTGATGCATAATATAGAATTCTGGCGGGAAAGTTGGTTTTTAATGGACACTTTAAATGCCGCGATTGTGGTAAGATTTATTGTGCAAATTAATAAGTAATTACTACCATTAAAACCGATTATTTCTATTACCCATTAGTCACCGATTAAATTATTATAAAACGTTTTAATTATTCTTTTTTGCTACAATTTTTTTTTCGTATATAAATTCACGTCTTCCGTTTGAAACCCAGTTTTTGCTTATACAATTTTTAAACAAGAATACTTTGCATATTTTTGTTTTAAAACGATTTCACGAGACAGTATTTACCTTATCAAATATTTTGCTTATACAAACAATTTCTTCTTGCAACAAACACATGTTTCGAAACATTGTCACGAGGATTGAAAACATTTTTAAAAAAATACACCAAAAAATACCAAAAAAATACAAAAAAATACAAAAGAATGCAAAAAAATACAAACGAAGTAGAAACAATAATATTTACAAAGATATATTTATAAAAATATATTTACACAAATATTTCCTTCTTGAAAAATTGGATCAATAAAAACAATAAATAAATAAAAAAAACCATAAGCTACAAAGATTTTCAATACATTCTTGCAAATGCAAAAATTCTTGAAAAATAAATTTTCAATTTACATATTCGCGAAAAGGAACCATTCTGCAAAAATGTTTATTGTTCAATTAACATATTTTCGAAAAGGATTCATGCAAAAAGTATTCTTTCAAAAATAAATATCAAATAATTATTGAATAGTAAAATAGTGAATTATAAACTGAATAATTGATCATGAAAATAGAAATAATAATAATAATAATAATAATAATAATAATAATAATAATAATAATAATAATTATAATAATTATTATAATAATAATAAAAATATTTATAGTAATATTAATACTAATAATAATCATAATAATCATAATAATAATAGACACTTTCTCGATGAGGAAGCGCTGATAATAATAAATAATAACAAATATTTTTCCAAAATAATTATTTTCTGAAACATCTGGCAAGAAATGTTATTCACATTGTGCGAAGAATTTGTTTATTGAAGCAATTTTATTGAAAATTCTTGTACTCTTTCTGGTGTAACAATTTCTTAATTTCGTCGAACGTTAATTTTAATAATTCAACTTCCATGTTGCTTTCGATTATAAATCGAAAGCGCATTTTTCTCCTTTGAATTCCAAACGTGTTGGAACATACTAACATGCCAATGCTACTGCGTACTAGGCACCAAAAGGTAAACGATTTCTTAACAAATATTTCACTACTCCAAGCAGTTTTCATACCCTAAAACATGAAAACTTCTTACAAAACCGTACAAAACTATACTCAACAATTTTTGGATAAACTCCAATTTAAAAATTACAACACCCACTTTTTTTAAACTGGAAAGTAAAATAAATCCTTCCAAAAAATGCACCATTTTGAAAGTTATGAGTTTCTTTAAAAATACGTTTAAAAATACGTTTAAAAATACGTTTAAAATGACGTTTAAAAATACGTTTAAAATGACGTTTAAAAATACGAAATTAAAAATTACTTTTAGTACAAAATGAATACTTTTATTTTCGCCACACGATCGGTTATATTAACGTTTTTCATTCGTTTATACAAATTTTGATTTCCCGCCGACACTCGCAGCACTTGAAAACAAGTTGCACAAAATTACCGGTGAATAATTCGAGAAATGGAAAATGATTAAGAGAAATCGAAGGTAACTTACAACACTTCACAAAAAGTCACATTATTATTGTATGAAGTTATACTTGGTCGTTCACCGACTTTCTGTACAAGACTGTCGATCGAAAGAGCACCGGGGTACCCGGAGCGTAAACGTAAACCTACAGGTCAGGTTTGACTCCCACCTTCAAGAGTCAGCCTCCCCCTTTGCTACACCTGCCGACAAAGGTTGCCCCTGCCATAACTTTACCTGTTGCAGCGCAAGTTTAATCCGAATTACAATTCTATTTTTCATCCCAAATTGGTGATTACTAATCAATTGCACATTTTTTTATTTTAATGCTGAAATCCCGTTGCAAGTCCTTTATTTACCATCAAAAAACCGGCTCTTAACTACGAAAATACTCTCTAACAAATTCATAGTAACAATTCCACTAAAAAACACGAAAAAATTAGAATTATTAGAAGAATAGAATTATAATTATTAGAATGATCCTTGTATTTATATTAGAAAACAGAATTAAAAATAAGCAAAACTCAAAAATTTACAATTGATAATTGATCACTTGCGCATTTTTCTTTCGATGCAAAAATCACACAATTAACATTTTTAATATATCAAATGCAACATTTAATTGTCACAATGCTTTTTTTTAATGATTCTTGGCGAAAAATCTGGTCAGAACAAAGAGTCTCAATAATAGGATTTTTTTAAAATTAAATGGGTAGGATTCCTTATAGTTTCCGGTTTGTGAGCTTTTCTGGGAATTGTGATGAAGTTTTGAAGCTTGATGAAAAAAGAGAGACATAATGAGGCAATTTACACCGTCTACCCTATGATACGCCAGCTTATAATAGGCCACTTACAATACGCTGTTGACGGCTGCGCAAATGTTCGAAATCATTTGCAAACAAATCATAGGGTAGACGGTGTAAATTGCCTCATTGAAGAAAAAAATTATTACAGTAATAAACTCGAATCGAATCTTGAACAACAAAACGCAAATTTCGTGCAATTTTAAAATCAAATTTTCTCAACTATATCGATCCAGATCATAGAAATGGACAAACATTTCTGAAGTTTTCGGTTTGCGAGCTCTTTTGGGACTCGGAAACAAGTGGAAAATTATGCTCATTTCATAAACACTTTGCTTCCTCATAGAGAAATTTTTTGGGCAAGAAGCAACCTTGAACAGTTTTTAAGAAGAGACTATTATTAAAAAATCAGCATTTCAAAATTTAAAATAATATAAACTGAATTTTATATGTCAAAAACAGTTCATAAGTATAAGAATATTTGCACAAATTTCTATTAAACTTACAAATTAAAAAAAATAATTGCTTTTCTTGTAGGAGCTACCATAAAAAAATGATAATTTAACAAGCAATAGTAAAAAATAAAATTTTCAATTACAAAAAAAATAATAAAATAATGTCACTTACTCCATCACTTTTGGTAATAAATCTTCAACACATTGACTTTTGCCGTTTTAAAGTTCGAAATTATCGATCTCAAGTACAAATCTCACTAGAAATCACTTAAAACGCATTTGTGTACCTAAAAAATGTGTTTTGTGTTGAGAAATTAGTTTCTAATAGCTTCTGAATAGAAAAAAGTATCAAAAATAAATCATATGTAGGGCAGCCCGGGCTGCCTTATTCTTGTAGAGACTCATAGAAATGTGATAAGTGTTAAAACATTTTAATTAAATTTTGGACGAAGGGCCTAAAATAACATTGCGACTTTTAGAGCTTTTGTTTTTTTCATTATGTGGGGCTTTTTTGGATCTCAAAAGCTTGGTGTAATTTCACAGACATCTTAAAAATATTAACATCTGACGATATTACATCAATTCTGGTCGAGAATAATAGAAGTGACAATTTTTAATCAAATTTTGGACGAAGGGCCTAAAATAACATTGCGACTTTTAGAGCTTTTGTTATTTTCCTTACGTGGAGCTTTTTGGCATCTCAAAAGCTTAGTGTAATTTC
>WNHD01008291.1:0-14788 GCA_011057455.1 Ganaspis sp. Gsp50
CGGTTTGGTAAAAAATTCCCGGCTATTTCCCGGTTTTTCCCGGTTAAATAAAAATCCCGGTTATTTCCCGGTTTTCCCGGTTAGTAGACACCCTGTTTACGTACAAACGGACAGTTAATACATCATAGAAAAAAATATCATGAGTAAGAAAGTAAGGAAAATAATATTAATTCTAATTAATTACTAAAATTTCAAAATCTATTTGAAAATAAGATATTTCTAAATCTAATGAATTTTTCTTTCATGAAAAGAGAAATCGTTAGCAATATGGACCATTAGCAAACAAAATTAAAACTTATTACTACACTTGATGACATCAAACATCAAACTGACATAAACGAATTTTAATTTATTAATTTTATGGTTAAAATGAGTATCTATTTATTTTTGTTTTTGTATATATATATTGAATTATTCAAGAATATTTTTAAGTAATTTTAAGTATTTATTTATTATTTTATTTATTACAGTGTTCCGTGTATACCTAGTAGGTTTTTACAGTTTACCCTCTCTATTTTAAGAATACTCGTAGACAACACAAAAGTAGAAAAATCGTAGAGGATGTCGCAGAAGCTTATAATTTTGAGTTAATTTTCTTCATTTTGCTTTCAAAAGCTCTAAAATAGCGGCAAAGTAGCAAGCTTGGTTCATGTTTTAATTCTTTATACAGTTTCTACTCTAACTTTATTTTTGAGTCTTCTCCCAACCAGTTTTTTAAGTTTTGAACTATTTCATTGTCAATCACTTCCCATATTTTCTCGCGGATTAAAATGTGAATTAAGTCCTCCTCTTCTCTTCTACATATTCTGCATAAAATATCTTTGTACCCTTTATTACCAGCTTTCCCTATATTTCCACATCTAATTCTAGCCCATTGCTCTTTATCCCTTCCTTTGATGTTTTCTAAATCCCAGTATTTTTCCCTTTCAAAATCAAATTTTATTTCCTTGTACTTATTACAATATTTAGAATTGTCAATTTTATTCCAGTCAGATTGTATTTCTTGATCTAGTTTTATATCTATATTTGTTTTGAGTCTCTTTTTAATAAATTCGAAATTCCCTCTTTCCCATATCAAATCTACAGTTACCCCGTCTTCAACCTCTGATAACGCTTTTTTGAAATTTTCACCTCAACTAGAAGGATTTTTATTTTTAATTCCTCTTAATTCTTCGAATAAACATATCTTAGGCAGTCTTTCTTCGCCCATTATTATTATCCTTATCAGATAATCATTTGCTCTTTTTTGAGCTTCAATTCCTAAACTCCTGCGTCCTGCTTCCATTCGCCATATGTAATTAGGTGTGTTTCTATCCAGACCCATAATCATTTTTACATATCTTCCCTGAGTTTTTTTCTAGCTTAGCTGTTCTTTCCCACCCCCACAGTCCCACTCCGTACATCATCCCAGATTTAGCTAGGATGTCTAGAAGGTAAATTCTTCTTTTTAGATTATTCAAATTTGATCATTTCATTACACCCCAGGCAGAGTTAATTGCTTTCTGTGTCTTTCCAGACAAAATGTCAATATGTTTACTGAAGGTTGATTGAGTGGAAAACTAAAACCCCAAATATTTGTACTTATATACCACTTGCAAATTCTTTCCAAATATACTCCAAGATTCTCCTTTTTTTCTCCGTCCACTTTTTCTAATAATCATTATTTTTGACTTGTCTACGTTCACTTCTAATTTATTTTTTAGAGTATATTTATTTAAAGATTTCAACATATCCACTAGTCCCTCTGGGTAATCTGACACTAAGACGATATCATCAGCAAACTTAAGGATGTAGATTTTCGTTTTACCACACACAATTCCTTCTCTCCTTATGACCTCATTTAATGTTTCTTGGTAAATAGCTTTGATCATTGTCAATATTCTTCCTGAGACCTATTTGAGCAAGTTTTTTAAATAGAATCTTCCTATCAACGGTATCAAATGCTTTTCGTAGATCAATGAAAGCGGCGTAAAGTTTTCCCCCCTTTGTTTTTATTTTATTGTTTATTAGAGAGTTTAACACGAAAATATGATTTCTAGAAGACTACCCCCTCCTAAATCCTGCCTGGCTTTCTTTTAATTTAAAGGTTTTCTCTAGCCACTTAGACAATCTAGTATCCATTATCCTTGCAAGCAACTTATACTCTACGTCCAATAAAGAAATCCCTCTATAATTTTGAGTATCATTAATATCCCCTGCTTTAAAAATTGGGAAAATTCTAGCCGTTCTCCATCCCGCTATAAAATTTCCTGTCAACCAAAGCTCACTCATTATTTCAAACAATTCAACAAACCATTTAGAGGGAAGATTTTGTAAGAATTCCGCTGTCAGTCCATCCTCGCCTGGAGCTTTGCCTTTTTTCATATTTCTTAAAAATTTAATCATTTCCTCCATTTCTATTTCTTTATTAATCTCCACGTTAATCTCAGAGTTATTCTCCCCTGGTACATCAGCAAGATCCTGCTCTGGGTAATTCGTTTCTCCTGGTTCCTGTTTTTCATCTGAACTTGCCTCCAGTAGCTTTTGGAAATGGTTTTTCCACTTCTCTTTTCCTAATTCAGCGGTTTTTGCCCTTCTTTTTTTTCTAAATCCATTTATTCCTTTCCAGGAATCACCCATATTTTTACTGTTTTCTGCTGGTTTCCATTTTTCTTCCCTGTTTTCCCTTTTCTCTTTAGCGTAAATTCCTTTCAACCTATTCCTTTCTAGTTTATACTGCTCTTTATCTGAATCCTTTTTAGATTTGAGGAATCTTTTTAGACACTTCCAAACAATTTTTCTTTGATTTTTACTTTCTATACTGATATTATTTTTAAAAATCTCGTTTTGATTTCCTTCCCATAACTTTTTGACCAACCCTATCTGTTTTGACGCAATTTTTATATTTTCCAAAAGCCTGCCCCATCTTTCTTCTGAATTTGTATGCTCCGTTTTTGAATCCCACAGTTCATCCAATTTATTTCTGTAATCATCCGCTTTGTTTTCGTCCCATATTAATTTTTCCCTTATAGATTTTTCTTTCTCTTTTTTGATTTTCTCCTATTAATTTCTCCCGCTCCTTTGAAACTAATTCCAAAAGTCACCGGCAAATGATCCGACTCAATCCTCGCTACTGTTTTTAGAAATTTAATTGGGTTATCCCCTTCGTCTTCTTTGACAATGATGTAATCTAGAATCGAGCTTCCTACTTCTCCCACGTATGTTAAATTTCCATTTCTATCGCCGTTAATGCTCCCATTTAAAATTCTTAAACTATATTCTGTACATAAAGAAATTAATTTTTTGCCCTCTGCATTTAATATCGGATCTTCAGATAGTCTATTTCTGGAGTAATTTCTTTCTACGTCGTAAAATTCACATTCTGCACTTCCAGTTTCGCATCCAGTTCTGTCATTCCAATCGCCTAAAATTACCACCCCTTTTCTTTGATCTAATCTATCCTCTGACAAAGGAGACAGATAACTTGATACATTAGACACACCTTCGTTCTTATAAACTGTAATAATATCAAACTTTTTATTTTCTATTTCGCAGCAATTGCCCTCTAAAATTAAGCGATATTTCCATTCGTTGAACATTATATTGCCTCCTATGCTTTTTCTAACTCCCAGTAATTGACCCCCTTTTGCCCTTCCCTTTTTCTTAGATCTAACAGCCGATTTTGCTTTCCATAAAAAATCATTATCTAAAGAGTTAATAAAATTGTTTTCATATGTTTTTTCTAGCCACGTCTCTTGCAAAAGTATTATGTATATCAAAATCTTTTAAAAAATCTCATACCGCTCTTACCTTTTTGTACCCTGAAACATTCCACATTACCCCCTTAAAGTCTTTACTAGTTGTTACGAAAAAACCGTTGATTCATATTCTTGGGTCCTCCTTCTTGCTCGTTCCAGTAGAACCATTCGCTGTCAATTTGTCATTTCATATAACCCGTACGTGACTGCTTCCCTTGATGTCTTGCTCTGTTTGAAATATGCTCTATCCACTCTTGAACTTTTTTTTCTCTTTTTATCAAATCATCTTCCACAACAATTCTTGTCCCTTTAAGTAAACCTTTCCTAGTCATTATCCATTTTTTGTTATTAAGTGATTCCCGATTAAGAAGTAATCCCCCCTTGATAGGTTTCCACTTGACGATGCTTAGTTCCACACCTGTTAATTCGTAGATAACACTACATACTTCATTGAGAACTTGTCGTCCAGTTGTCCTGAATCTCCAGATTATTATGTTATTCTTTCTGTCGAGTCTTTCATTTTTTTCCCATTCCCATTCTGCCTTCGACATTTTGTCCGGCATATGTACGATGCTTTGTCCATGAAGATTCTTCATTGTTTCTTTGTTTTCAATTCCATTAAAGATGTCTTTATTGACAGTGTTCTCGTTATCTAGTATTATTTTCGGAGATATAATTTCTTGTTGATCATCTATTTTAACCCTCTCGACTTTCTGCTTCTTCAATTCTGATTGTAAATCCTGTACTTTTTGACTTAAATCTGCAATTTCTTCAAGCTACTTAACCTCTCTACTTCTAGCTCTTGCTTAACCAAATAAAAATTAACCTGAAAAATCAAGAATTTGTTAAAAATTAAAAAATATTATTCAAAGTCAAAATTTTTTGAGATTATTTGTGAAGAAATTAAATTTATGACAAAATTAAGAAAAACATTTGTTAAAAATAGGAGAAAATTTATAAAAAATAATTAGCAAATTATACGCGCTCTAAAGCGCGCAACAATTATGTAGGGAATTATTAAAGTGCTTGAATTGAATTTATGTCAAAGAATTATTGTTATATGGAATTTTTATTCCTTAAAAAAAAATTACCTTTAAAACTAGACTGAAAATACTAAAATAATTAGCATTAACATATTTAGCTCTTGTGTTTAATTCAACTTCATTTCAATTAATTATATCTACCCTTGTAAAATGTTATCCAAACATCAATTATTTACATTTCCATCTACACAATTATTCTGAAATTTTAAAGAATAGGTACTTTTTAATAAAGTTTATTATATTTTGAAATTAAAAACATTTTAGCATTTTTTGAAATCTTCTAAAATTCAGGGTTTCTACGACTCTGGAAAATGAAAAACCTGGAATTCAAATTCAATTACAATTTTCCTCTTGGAATCTTGGAAATCTCATAGAATTTTCATTTATATCGTGGAAATTTATTTTTCTTATTTAATTTATTTATGATTTTTATTAAGTTTTACCGAAATTTTATACATTTTCTTACAGAAAAAGACCAGAATGCTTTAAAAGGCTTCAAAATACTTTAAAATATTTGAAAATACTTGAAATTTCTAAAAAATATTTCAAAGTACTTAAAACTACTTTGAAATACTTCAAAATGCTTCAAAATATTTAAAAGTACTAAATGTTACTTACGACTACTTAAATGCTTGAAAATATTTTGCAATATTTAAAAATACTACGAAATATTTCAAAACACTTCAAAATATTTAAAAATACTTAAGATTTCTTCAAAAAATTTAAAAATACTTAAAAACTACTTTAAAATACTTCAGACTATTTCAAAATATCTTAAAATACTGAAAAATATTTAAAAATACTTAAAAATACTTACAAATATTCAAATATACTTAAAATTACTTTGAAATATGTACTTTAAAAGACTTCAAAATATTGCATAGTAACGTAATATGTTCAAAATATCTAAAAATTATTTAAGATATTTTAAAATATTTAAAATTACATCAAACTATTTTCAAATACTTCCCAATACATCAAAATATTTTTAAATACTTTATAATATTTAAAAACACTTGAAGATACTTCTAAATATTGAAATATACTTACAATTACTTCATAATACTATAAAAGACTTCAAAATATTTCAAAGTATTTAAAATTATTATCATTTTATGTATTAAATAAATTTTAAACATTTTATTTCCAATAAAAAAATTTAAATATTAGAAATTATTAGTTTTTAAATGTTTTTAAAGTTTTATAATGTACCCCAATCTTTTTCAAAACACTTCAAAATATTTAAAACTGCTTCAAAACATTTAAAAAAACAAAAATATTAAAAATACTTAAAATTATTTTAATTATTTTCAAATACTTCCCAATACCTATTTACAAATTAAATAATTTAAAATTTTTTTTTAATAAATTTCAAACGTTTGTAATTGTTTCTAAAATATTATAGCTTATTTTTATTTAGATGCATTCATAAGGAACTAAGTAAATTATTTTTAAAAACAACTATAGTCTAAAATTATAAAATAATTAAAATAGAATGTTATTTATGAAAAAATTTGAATTATATCTTAAAAAGCTATACTGTTTCTTAAAAAATTAAAGATTTCTTAGCACAAATGCAGAATATTTCAATTAAAAAAAAATGGATTTAAAACTATTAACATTTTTTAAATATTTAAATATAAGAAGTACATTTTTAAAAAGGCAGGGAAATGTCAGGAAATTTTGTTTGATGTCGGGGAATACTTTTAAAATAAGAGCAATTATTGCAAATTTTATTAATTGAAAACATTTTTTCTTTCAATCTTTTACGAATTTTTAAGTTTAAGAATCAATAAAGAGCCTGGGAAAAGTCGGGAATTTAGTTTCGTAGAGATTTAGACACCCCGTTTAATTATTACTTACAGTAATCGACATTTTTTTTATATAAAAGTCCTATTCTTTTAAAAATTAATCTTTAAAATAAGCGATGGAACGTTGAAGAAAATTTATTATTTTGAAAGAAATTTGAAGTTTTATGTTTAATTTAAAAATACGCTTTTTTAAAACACATTTAAATGAAAAGAAATTAAAACCCATTAACGCTCAGGTGGACGGATTTTTTAAGCATAGTTTAATGGTATGGATTCTCATGTTAACAATTTTTGAAAAATATTTAAATCATAGTACCTTATGAAAAATTGTATGCTTTTTCAGATTCCGACAGAAAAATTAAAAAAAATATTTTTTCAAAGTTACAGCTAGTTTCTTGCAAAAAAACACGATTTTTTGAAAATCTTCATTTAAAAAACTTCTTTTTTCACATTGAAACAATTTTTCAAATATTTTATCCACACAAAATTTTTGATTTAAAATGGCGTCCCAAAAATTTTTGAATTATTCTAATTTTGATTAATCGATCTGAATCTCATTTAAAAGGGGTTTTTGGGGTCACTGATTACAAATTTGGAGTTGAAACATGTATTTTCAAAATTTCTGATTCAAAATGGCGTCCCAAAAATTTTTGAATTATTCTAATTTTGATTAATCAATCTGAAACTCGGTTTTTAGGAGTTTTTGGGGTTGCTGATAAACAAAAGCAAAACAGAAACAATAAAAAATATATAAAAAAACAAAATAAAAATAAAAAACAAAAAGAACACGATTCTTCTTACACCCACCTTCTGGAGGGAAGAGTCGAGCAACGGCGATTTGAATCGACGGCTATCGAATAGAAATAATGTTTATTTCTATTACTCATAAAATCATAAACTCCCCCAAAAAAACCCATAAAATAAGTTTCACTTCAATTAAACAAAATTACATAGAAATCTTGCAGACTTCATTTGGAATAAAAAATTTTGAAATTTTTTGATTCCAAATTTGTACTTAGTGACCCCAAAAACTCCTGTAAACTGGGTTTCAGATCGATTCATCAAAATTAGAATATTTCAAATTTTCTGGAACGCCATTTTGAATAAAAAATTTTGAAAATAAATTTTTTAACTCTAAATTTGTAACCAGCGGCCCCAAAAACCGCTTTTAAAAGAGTTTCGGATCGATTAATCACAATTAGAATAATTCAAAATTTTTTGGGACGCCAGTTTGTATCAAAAATTTTGAAAATATATTTTTTAACTCCAAATTCGTAATCAGCGGCCCCAAAACCCCCTTAAACTGAGTTGCAGTTCGATTAATGAAAATTTTAAAAATTCAAAAAAATTTTGGTTTATAAACGCTGTTTTTGAGGCCGCCATGTTGAATTTCTAAATGGGTCATAGATGTTTGTAAACTGTAGAGTCCATGGACGAAAAATTTTGGGTAGATAAAATATTTGAAAAATTATTTCGATGTGAAAAAAGAAGTTTTTTAAATGAAGATTTTTAAATGAAAATTTTCAAAAAATCGTGCTTTTTTGCAAGAAACTTTTTTTTAACTTTGAAAAAATTTTCTTTTAATTTTTCTGTCGCAATCTGAAAGAGCATAAAATTTTTCATAAGGTACTATGATTTAAATATTTTTCAACAATTGTTAACAAGATTGTCATAAAATAAATCAAAAATCGAATGGTATTTTAAGAAATTAACGTACTATTATCATCGAAATTCAAATTTGAGTAAATTAAAATATTGTTTATTGTAAAATATTGTTTTAATTTTATTTTATTTTTGTAAAAGTAAAAGTGTAAGTATAAGTTTTGTATAAGTTTGTACTGCCTTTTGGGGTTAATTTGAAAGTTCAATGAGTTGAGGTAATAATTACATTTAAACTTAGAATTTTTAAAATGTTATTCATTTGAATTTTTTTAATTTCAAAACGTAGTTGAATTCGACAAAAATAAAAATTTGACTTGTTTTGAAAAATAATTGAAATCTGGGTCCGTTCGAAAAATAGTTGAAAGTTGACCTGATTAAAATGTCGTGAAAAAACGCAATTTCAACTGAAAAAATAAATCTGCAGTTGAAAGTGAAGGAAAATTTGTTTAAAGTTAATTTTAACAAGTAATTTTAAGTTTGAAGTTATTTAAGAAACAGACGATGCTAAAATTTTAAAAAAGATCCAATTACAGTTTGCATATACATAGATAATAATAATTACATAGATAATAATTACATAGATAATAATTACACAGATAATTAAATTAACTAAATTAATTAAAAATAGACAATAAAATTAAATAATTTTCACGTACAATTAATAATGTCCTTTTTTATGATTAATTCAAAAATATTGTTAATTTTAGGGGGATATCGTTCCAACGAGTGGTGGAGGTGCTCAAGTTGTCTTCAACGACGTTGAATGTCTCAAGCAAATGTCGCCGTTAGGCAACCGAAAACGCAGCGGAGCTCCGACATCTCAAACAAATACTCAAACAAATTCTGACCAGTGTTTCCCTGTCGAATTTAATTCTAAAAAACCTCGAGTATAAGCTTATTTATTTAACAAGCATATTGCTACTAAATACGACGATAACTCGTTTTTTATATATATATTTTTTTAATACTTTTAATCAAGTCAACCGAATCTCAAGGATTCTCAAAAAAAGTGGTCCAATTTCGATATACTAATTTATCTGTACAATTAAAATGTTTCTTAAATTAAGGAAAACCTTGATCGGGTAATGATTCTAGATGTAAGAATTATTTGAACTTACAATCAAATGAATTTTTCGAATCTACAATTTGATTTTTTCCATGCTCTAACTTGAACTTTTTACAGTACATTTTTTTGTACTCTTTCTCATTAAAACTCATTAAAACTTTCTCTTTCTCTTCAAAACAGAAACAGAAAGAATGGTAAAAAATACGATTAAATGCGATTTAAGGCTGAAATTAATGAATCGTGAATTTTGAAACGATCAAGATTTGATTGAATTTCAAGCAACTGGCGCATCGTTTGATAATAAATGAAAAAAGCAATTGAGCGCATTTTCTTTTTAATCATAATAAAAACCATATAATTATAATACACTGTTGTTGACAAATGTTATTTGTTTTTCGCTTCGAGTTTTTCAATACATTGGCAACATAGAAAATCATACAAAGTATTCGAATCGAGACTAGACGAGTACCTTTTCCAGGTAAAACTAATAATTACCAATTGTAATTACAATTGGTTTTGATTAATCGAAAATGTGATTAATAAATTGCCGCTGATTTATCATAAACCAGCGAAAAAGTTCGCTTTTTAAAAGATTGTAATTGGCAAAACCAGTCTCTTTGAGCTTTTTAACCGGACAGAATTCACAATTCTAAAATACTCGCTTCTTTTTCTACTAAAAAAGCGTATCTATTTTTTAAAAATAACATTTTATACCTTTTTAAAATTAAATAAACATCTTTCATTAAATTAATGTAATTCAAAATCAATCGACGCATTTAAAAATCAAATTTTACATAAAGAATTTTACACGAAGAAATTTTACACAAATAAATCTAAAGAAACCTAAAGAAACTTAAAGAAACAAAAATTTTACATAAAGTTTGCATAAAGAACTTTTACGGAAAGAACTTTACATAAAGACATTTTCATAAACAAATCATTTTCGTCCTAAATATTCTACAAAAAAAGTAAAATGATTCCCTGCTTTATAACTTGAAAATTCCTTGCATTCTTAACTGAATTTTGTATCTTAAAAGCTTCGCTTTCTATATAAAAGGTACGAATATTCAACGCTTGAATAACTTGACGTTAAATTTCGTAGATTTTAAAATCTCGTGAATAATCTTAAAACTCTCATATAGAGAAAGAATCAAGAAAAAAAAGATAAATTCAAATAATGTTTTCGAGATGTTGTGCTCTTTTACTAGATTTACAAGTAGTCTTTCTGAAAGCACTACGAATACGCACAACATCGATCAATTCTTTCCTTTAACTATGTTGGAATTCACTAAAACAGTTTTTTTTTTATACTTTAACCACCATTCAAGTTTGTGTTTAAAAGTGTTCAATTTTCAAGAACTTGTTTATTTTCAAAAGCAGTACTTTTCAAACTAATCTCTCTTTAGCGCTATTCTTGAAAAGTACGAATACTAATTCGAAAAAGCACTAATTTTAAAAAACTCATTTTTTAAAAAGTCATTTTTCAAGTACTAATTTCGGAAGAGTTGCTTAATTCTAAAAGGTGTATTCGAAAGTCCTAATCGAAAAATGATTGTAAAAATATTTGTAAACAAAAAATTGAGAAATTAATATTGGAAAAGCACCACTTTTGAGAAGATTATGTGTTGTAGAGTGTTTTTGACAATCTCATCACGATAAATGAGAAGGTATTATGATTATTTGAGAGGAAAGTGTTCCGTTTTGAAAGAATTGTGATTTAGAATAAGTAGTGTTGGGTCTTGAGGAAAGTGTTGTGAATTATTAGAATCGAGCAGACCGAGAAAGTTGAATCAATCTGCCTAATTGCTATATTTTCCAGTCTTGCCAAATATTATACTAGAGTGACTACGAAACGAACTGGACGTTAAACTGCCTTTTTTCTATACGTCAAGAGTCTCTGATAATGAAAACACGGAATTTATTTATTCTATAGCTTTGCTCATAAACTCTATGAATCGTTTGCCATACTGTTCAGGATCACAGGTAGAAATTCCATCAACATTTGCTCCATATTTCACAGTTTTAGCGGCTTTCGCTGCCTGCTTTCGGACACCGTAATGAGTCAATACGTCAATTATAGCAAGGAAGTAAATTTCTTTCGTAGGCGCACCTGTAAAGCAATTTTCATTATTAGAAATTTTCAACTCTGAAGCAAATTAAACTTATGTATTAATCACATTATTTTTTAACATCAACTTCAATTAAACGAAATTTTATTTTAAAACACAAATGGAAACTTAAAATTATTTTTATTATTATCCAAATTATTAACTGATTATTTATTATTATTATTTTAATATTATTAATTATTATTATAAATCATTATTTATTATTATTTTATTATTACTAATAATAATCAATTATTTTTAATGCTGGAGTTGGAAAAAATGTAACAACCAACTTTTAAAAATTAATCAACAGGAAATATATTATCTATAATTTAGTGTTTACTTTCTTTTATGAAATCACTAACTTATTGGTCGTGGGCTCTTGATTATATTGCAAATAAAAAAAAAAACTTAAGAAATACAATAGAGAAATAGAAATGAATGAAAAGCTTTAATTTTCAAAAAAGGAAGAAATAGAAAGTTTGCAAATAAATAAAATAAATACATATTAAATTGAGACGAGAATGTAAAAAGTTGCAAAAGTATTTTTTATTTATAATTATAAATATTCACGACAAAATAAATTGAAAATAAAATACGAAAACATTGTAAAAGAAAAAGTTCAATGGTTTTATTTAAAATTCGAACAATTAACGTAGAAAAAGCAATGTAAAGGGTCGAAAAATCATACATGCTAATGAATACATTATTAGGTAGAAAATGAAACTAAATTTTTCAATGAAAAAGTCAAAAATAGATTTAAAATGAATGAATAAAGACAATTAAATCTGCTTAGAAAATTAATAAACAAAAAAACTAATTATTGGAGAAAAGGTATCATTCTTTTGTAAGTAGATAAAAAAAGTAATAAATATAAAAATTACTTGAGAATTAAAAAGCAGAAATATTAAAAAAATGCAAAAAATAGCATGAAGTAATTTAAAATTTAAAAAAATAAATAAAAGATTGATAAAATTCATTTTAAATTACTTAAACAAATAAATAAATACTCAAGTAAAAAGAGTAAAAGTAACAGAAATACGTAGAAACGAGATACTAGATAACATAAAATAAGGAAATAAAAATTCAATGATAAAACTGTTTAAAAAAGACAATAATTAAATGAAAGAATATTTAAACGAAAATTATAAAACAATATGAAAAAAGCAAAAAATTATTTTGAAAATAATAAAAGCAAATTAAACACAAACAACAAAAAGTAATATAAAATTGGAAAAATTACAAGAACTTTTAAAGAAATGAATACCGTCACCCGGGGTTATTGTTCTCAGGAAAATTCTCAGTATTGCCCTTTAATAGCCTTTATTGGTTGTGGGCTCATTTATTATATTGCAAATAAAAAAAAATGCTACTTTCTTATTCAATCTTCACTAAAATTCAAAATAAAAAAAATAAATAAAAATTACTATGCAATTACATTGTGAACATCCTTCTGAAAATTTTCTATAAGCTAGGTAAGACAAAAAATATGATTTTTGAATAAATAAAATTTCAAAGTTTAGGGTATATTAGCCCCATGCTTGGGGCTATTGTTTCCAGAAAAATTTGCTTATTTATAAAATTAGTTGAAAAATTTTTTTCCATCGTTTTAGCTGCATCGAATCTTTGCTGCAGGAAGTGCAATTAAAGAAAAAGTGTATGAATTATTGAACATTTTTGAAAGTAAAACACAGAAATTTTATTGAAATCTAAATTAACTCGAAAAATAACATTATTTTAAGATTATAAAATGATTAAAATATATCCAGCACATTTCTCGCGATGAGAATTAACAGTTTTAATAATATATTTGAAAATTTTTTCAAATTTTTTCAAATTATTATATAATTTATTCAAAATTTAACATTATTCTAAAATGACACATTGATTGACAAATAACCAGCATTTAATGACAGCTACGTTTTTGAGGTTATGTTGCACTTCTCGTAAACTAATAATTTTTAGTTTCTTGAGACAAAAGCTTGTCAAAAATGTTTAAAAATGATGAACTACATATTTATTTACATAATAGGGGACAAATTTTGAAAAAATTATTGATTTTAAGTGGTTTTAGGTAATGAGAACAATAGCCCCTGGAAATCCCAAGCGAGAACTTTATAAACACTTCCATATAAAAATGTTATTTATTAAAAAGTAGCCATGGGAACAATAGTCCCTGGGTGGCTATAATAACCCCGGTCGACTGTAGTAAGTTTTAAAATAAAGAGACAAACTGCAAGACAAGAATTTAAAGAAAACAGTGAAAAGTAGAAATACTTTCCAAATAATAAAATAACAATTTATTAATGATAAGACTGTTTAAAAAATACAATAATTAAGTGAAAGAATATTTGAACAATTTAAAAAATTATAAAACAATGTGAAAAAAAGCAAAAACTTATTTTAAAAATAATAATAGCGAATTAAACACAAACAGCAAAAAATAATATAAAATTGGAAAAATTACAATAACTTTTAAAGAAATGAGAAAGTATATACTTTACCAAAAGTTTATTATTTACTTTTTAAGATTATTTTGCAATTTATTATGTTTGTAAGCAATTGTGATTCTATTTTTTAATATGACTTATATATTTCTCTATAAAAAAAGTCAAATTATTTCAAAGAATAATAGTAAAAATAAATTTAACTTATTATCATTACATTTTATTATTTATTTATTCCTACTCTTACTCTTCTTTAAATATCAAGTTTTTAACAAAATTTTATAAAATTATGGAGGTAGAAATGAAATAAATAAATAATGAATCAAATATAAAGAATAAGAAAAATTATAGTGTAAAAAATTTAATTATTGTCATTAAAAACACCGAGAAATATACAAAAAAATTAGCGTGATTTTTAATTCAAATTTTTAAAAAATATAGAAAAGGAAATTTTTAATAGAATAGGAAGAATATTTTAGAATACCCAATCAAAAATTGCATTTTTTTAGATTTGTAGAAAAAAATTATCTATGAGGACGCAAAATGTTGAAACATGAACATAATTTTCAACTATAGTTCTTCTTGCAATTTCCATGATTTTTGTTCATTCATTTTTTGAAGCTGCTTTACCATCTTTCTTTTTTTCTATTGCAAATAATCTTCTCAATTATTTTCAGTAATTACATTTTTATAACTCAGTTCAAAAAACAGCATGAATTGTAACTCCGACGATAAGTAGAAAACTCCCTTTTCTGGAACAGTTCAAAAAAGAGCACTTTTTGGAACCGCGTGCAAAAAAGTACTCTTTTTTGAATTGTCCCAGGGCAAGGAAGTTTTCTACTCATCGTCAGAGTCACAAATCACGCCGTTTTTATAACTTTGTTATAAAAAGTATCGTTCGTAACTCGTGTGAA
>WNHD01008295.1:0-11752 GCA_011057455.1 Ganaspis sp. Gsp50
ATTTATGATTTTTGGATGAAATTGAGTTGATTTAGACTATTTTTAGAAAATCGAAAATTGTCACGATTACAATGCTTCCTCTATAAGGAAGCAAAAAGGTAAAACATTACGTTTAAAAAAAGGTAAAAAATAACATATAAAAAAAGGTAAAACATCACGTTTAAAAAAAAGGAAAAAATGACATGGGAAAAATAACGCAAAAAATCACAAGTGAAAAATTATTTAAAAAACCGCATATGAAAAAAAGGCAAAAAACCACGAATAAAAGAACTAGATATAAAAAGCGGGTATGAAAATCAAGTATTAAAATTCACGGTGCGAGAGATCATTTTAAAAATGTAACTAAAGTGAAATTTACATAAAAGCAGAAAACCTGAAAAGTATTTTAGAGATGACTTTTTAGTGGGATGTTCTTCATTAAATCTCATTAAAAATATACTGATTGCTCGGGCACATTTTTATCGTTGCTAAAAAGCGAAACGAGAATTCATCGATCCGTTTTGATAATTTTTTTAATTGCCAAGTTGGTTTAAAGTT
Source organism: Ganaspis sp. Gsp50 (assembly GCA_011057455.1). Taxonomy (NCBI): domain Eukaryota; kingdom Metazoa; phylum Arthropoda; class Insecta; order Hymenoptera; family Figitidae; genus Ganaspis; species Ganaspis sp. Gsp50. Next base: position 538 of record WNHD01008295.1, read on the forward strand.
TCGAATGAAGAATCTTTTTAAGTGTATAAACTCCTAAAAAAGTTCAATGGCTAAAATAAAAATCGACGATTGCGAGCAAGTTGCGCAGTTGATACCGCTAAAGCAGCATGGTGCCTGAATTTACGACTCTTGATTTCGCTCTTGGTAGCAACGCGATACCCAAATCCAATTCTAGAATTTGTTCGTTGTAGTCTAAACAAACAAAAAAAAGAGAGAGAGAGAATGAACCAGACCAAAATTTCGTCAACCGCAGTTCACGTTTTATGAAAAATAATTTTCTGGAATCTCTTTCTAATTTAGTTTAAAGCTTAGGATTTCCACTTTTTTCAGTGGATTTTCTCTGAAAATAAAGCAAGATTTAATGAGATGCATATTTAATGAGTTTCGAATTTAATGAGCTTAATTTTCAATGAATTAAATTTTTAAGGAATTGGATTTTTAATGAATTGGATTTTTAAAGAATTGGATTTTTAATGAATTCAATTTTTAATGAATTCAATTTGAAATTAATTCGATTTGCAATTAATTCGATTTTTAACGAATTTGGTTTTCAATTAATTCGATTTTCAATTGATTCGGTTTTCAATGAATTCGATTATCAATGAATACGATTTTCAATTATTTCGATTTTCAATAAACTCAATTTTTAATGAGATACATTTAATAGATTTACATTTTATGAATTAGCATTTAATGAATTTTAAAGTTGCATTGAATTAACATTTGATGAATTTTAAAGTTTGCATTGAATTAAAATTAGTAACAATCGATATTAAACTAACATACATAATTGAGTTGTTCACATACGAGCAGGAAAATTTTTGTGAAAAAATTTTGGACTAATTTTTAGACATTAAAACCTAAATTTTGTTTATATTTATCTTAAAATGATTTATCATTTATTTTTATCATTATTAATATTATTATTATTATTACTTATATTTATTATTATTATTATTAAATTATTATTACTATTATTATTATTAATATTACTACTATTATGATTGTTAATATTACTATTACTACTATTATTTTATTATTATTATTATTATTATTATTAATATTACTACTACTACTATTATTTTATTATTATTATTATTACATAATGTATAATAATTTTTCAGAAACTATATTAGAAATTATTATGATTTTAAATCTGATTTTAAATCAGACAGTAGAAAAAGCCAGTACAGCCAGACAAACGCAATAGAAGAGATTTTCAATAATCAGTAGAAAAAGCAGGTATGATCAGACCAATGTAGTAAAGAAGATTTAAAATCAGTAGAAAATGCAAGAATGGTCAGACCAATACATTAGTCGCCTGACTATACTTGCTTTCTCTACTGATTTTAAATCTCCCTTTCTGTTCGTCTGACCATGCTTGCTTTTTCTACTGATTTTTTCTACTGATGTTCGTCTGACCATGCTTGATTTTTCTACTGATCTTAAATCTCTCTTTCTATGCTGGTCTGGCCATGTTTGCTTTTTCTACTGATTTTAAATATCTCTATGTTTGTCTGACCATGCTTGCTTTTTCTACTGATTTTAAATCTCGCTTTCTAAGTTGGTCTTACTATGCTTGCTTTTTCTACTGTCTGCTTTGAAATCTCCCATTCTGTATAATTTTTGTTTTAAGTTCAATGTCTAAACTTTAATTGTGATGAGCACAAATAATTATTTCTTAATTTCTCACGAATTTTTACATTCAATTTAGTAATATAAAAAAATATAATATAATATAAAGAAATATAATATAAAAAATATAATATAATATAAAGAAATATAATATAAAAAATATAATATAATATAAAAAAATATAATATAATATAAAAAAATATAATATAATATAAAAAAGTATAATATAATATAAAGAAATATAATATAATATAAAAATATATAATATAATATAGTAAAAAAGTTAAATTTAAACTAAAATAGAAAAATTATATCTTTCTTGTTAAAAGTATTTCGAGATTCTCTGAATCCGTTTCTTAAAATGAATTTAAAGGTTAAAAAAGATGAAAGGTAAAAGGGAAAAGGGAAAATGTAAAATATACTTCTGTTAAAGTTTGTTTTGAGATGAATCTGATATGAGAAGGTTCGAATCTAACAATGAAAAGGTTGGTGTAAAGCGAACTAACGTCACAGCGAAGTTTGCGAATGAGATATCTTGGAATCCTCATTCAAGAGTCCAAGGGAAAGTCAGTTATTCTTCCGGTTGGCCTCCTCTTCCTCCAGCTATTACTCGCTTCGACAGAAATGTATTCTCCGCGTTCTTCCTGCCTTCACTCATCTCTAATTACGAATCAGAAACAACCCAGTCTTCCGCTATTCTTCAGTGCCCTTCGTTTCACTCGGGCTTACCGCACTTCCACTCCATCCCATCCTCTAACCCCCCCACCCCATCTACCCCAACCCCTTCAACCCTTAGAAGTTCTTCGCTTCGCTACTTTTGTCTGCTCTACTCTCTAACTCCTTTTCCTTTACTCTTTTTATCATCCCTCTTTGTCTCTTTCTCTACTTTTTTTTTCTTTTACTCAATTCTTACTTCTTACGTATTTTTTATGCTTTTCTGTTCTCCTTTTTTTTTTATTTTTACTTCTTTTTGTTTTCGATTTTTTTCTGTTCTCATTTTTATTATTTCTTGACTTCCTTTTGGCTTCGGTTTTTTCTGTGCATTTTTCTTTTCTTTTGTCGCTTTTTCTTTGTGTTTTCTTTTGCTTCCTCGTTTTGTTTCTTTTTTATTTTCGTTACCTCTTTTCTGACTTTAGTTCTTCTTTTATTGCTTTCGTTTCTTTTTTCCTGTCGTTTTTTCCTTTCATTATCTTTCATTTCTTTCATTTTCTTTCATTTCTTTCATTTTCTTTCAATTCTTTTCATTCTTTCATTTTCCTTCATTTCTTTATTATTTTTGTTCTATCGCTCTGTCACTTTTTCATTTTTTCATTTTTCCACTCTTCCACACTTTCACTCTTTTCTTCGCTTCTTTTTCATTCTTTCCTTTTCTTTCAATCTTTCCTTTTCTTTCATTCTTTCCTTTTCTTTCATTCTTTCCTTTTCTTTCATTCTTTCCTTCTCTTTCATTCTTTCCTTCTCTTTCATTCCCTTTAATCCTTGCCTCGCACACTTTCTACTATTTTTAACTTTTTCTCTTTCTCTTTTTCTTTTACTTTTCCCCTTCTCTTCAGATCGATTTCTTTGCCATCTATCCATTCTTTTTTCTTTATTTACAGTTAAGAGCTTTCTTTCTTCTGCAACTCGTTTCCTTTCCTCCCAGTCTCCTGGCTCTTTTTCCACGCATTTTCGCTCAGCACCCTTCTTTCTTTTTGTCGCTACTACATCTTCCATCCACTTTCCATCGAATGGGTAGATGATTTATGAACGTATGCTGAGAATACGGTGGCGTCGCACTTTTCATCATAGAAATCATTTTAATTGGGATCGCACGCTTCGTGAAAAGTCGACTTCAACGGGATAAAAGTCCGTCGTCGCATCCAATAGAAAAAGGGGGAAAAATATCGTGTGAAGCGCGTTCCAAAAGCGGTTTAATTAAGCTTCCGGAGTCAAGCCTTTCAAAAGTTTTTGCTACCACCTCGTAGATTCTAAAAGTTCTTGGCAAATTTCTTTAAGTGATTTTTAAGTAGACTTCAAGTATTTTCGTGGTTTCTTACACAGACGATGACTGTGTGATAAAATAATCATTGGGTTGAGAAAAAAGTGCGATATAAGTATTCTTCCATCTTTGAGGAAATTAATAAAATGCGCTTGATATTAAATGATGCGTTGATATTAAGTACTGATTTACAACAGGGTTTCTACAACCCTGGAACACCTGAAATCCTCATGGAATTTTATTATCCCACGTGAAATCAGGAAAATATCATGGAATTTTCATCCATACTATGGAAATTCATTTTTTTATTTAATAAATGGTCATTAATTCATTTAATAAATGGTCATTAATTCATTTAATAAATGAATGGGACAGGGACCCATTCAAAATTTGCAAAAATGTAAACCATGTAAACCATGCCAAAAAAATTCAGGAACATTGTTATATTGGCAAAAACGTGAATCAATGAATTTGTAAAAATGAAATTTCAGATAAATAATAGTGGTTCTTTGTAATTTAAATTGTATAGAAAATTATTTCTACAATAAGCCTAAGAGCATTGAAAAAGTTTTCATTATTTCAAAAGTAATTTATGTTCTGCCAAAATCATGGAAAACCTTTTTTTTTGTGAAGACAAATTTGTAGAAATCCTGTATAAGTTTTTAGGTTAATAATTCTTTTAGTATCAAATTATTTATATTATACCAAACACATTTTCTTTCACAACAAATAACGTAGTGTAAAATTTTTACTGTACATTTTTGATTTTCTTTCATAACTAATAATGCATTTATTTTATTTTGAACAAATAATAGTTTCTCTTTTCCTAGTTTAAGAGTTTTTTATTTTTCCTAATTCCACGAAAATTGGCAACAATTCCAAATTAAAAAAACTGCAACATAATATAGTAGCACCCGGCCTTAGAGTGCTAATGTTTTTATAACATGCTTTATGCAAATGTTCATTATACCGTCAGCATATCAGCTTTCTATAAAGTGCAATATTTCACAAAAATAAGCCATAAATCGAGGATGAATTTGCAATTAGTTGAAATTATATTGCCCTAGTCTAAAAGTGGGAAAAAATGTAAATCCGTCTGGCTGGAGATTTCTTTATCGTGATCAGAATCGACGGTATGGTGGCTTGATCAAATATACAATGTGATTCGGGTAAAAGAAAAATCGCGTCGCCACCAAAGAAATCGAATATTCTCGTGCTGTAACAGCTGTAGGTTACACAAGACATCGAAATGCAGAGCCAAGTGGTAGCAGGGGATGCTACTCACTAGTTTTTTCTTCTTTTTTTCTTCTTTTTTTCTTCTTGGGAGGAATTACCCAAGTACCTCGGGTATCTGGTGCACCGCCATAGAATACGGATTTGCACACTTTGCCATTACGCAAATTCCTTTTAAAAAGGAATTGCCAGTAGGGTACGCCAAAGCACTGCGAAAAATATGAACGACGAACGAAATATCCAATATTGCCCCTGAGGGCTTCGCGGAATTTCTAAAGGGCGGAGAGACCGATCACGACGGATGTGAAGTTCTCATTCATTTCAAAAGCTCAATACTGACGCGAAGAAGGAGCACATTATACCTAATTTAGCTCCAACTTGCCCAACTGTTTTTTTTTGCTTTACTCTTTTGCTTTTTTGCCAAGAGAGGGAAACTTCTTCTTACTCTAACTGAATCCATTAGGTGCGAAATCCTACTTCCAACACGTGACGCTGAATAAGAAAGATTCAAACTTTTATTCTTTGCAGAAAATACTTGGCTAACAAAATATCAATTGATATTGTCCGAATTGGCGTTTATTCCATTATGGTACTATTATTTTTTTTCTTTCATAATATGTACATTTGATTTTTATTTGTCTAAAATCTTTACAAATCTTTAAAATTATTTGCACATTATTTTGTGTAATATTTATTTTTAATTTAGTTTAATTTATTCTTTTACCCATTCTTATTACCCATTATCTTTTTTTTTAATTTATTTTAATTTATTTTTTTACCCATTCTTATTACCCATTATCTTTTTTTTTAATTTATTTTAGTTTATTTTTTTACCCATTCTTATTACCCATTATCTTTTTTTTAATTTATTTTAATTTATTTTTTTACCCATTCTTATTACCCATTATGTTTTTTTTAATTTATTTTAATTTATTTTTTTACCCATTCTTATTACCCATTATCTTTTTTTTTAGGGTTGGAATCTAATGAGGAAAAACTGTAATTATAGCGCCATCATCGATCATTTGGAAATTAAATTTAGTTTTCGACGAGCTTTCGAAAGTAACGTACGATAACATGTGAAACATTTTAACTTGTTACAAAATTGTATTAATTAGAATCTTGATCAAGAAAGCATGTTAATTGGATTAACAATTAATGTTAAAGTAAATAATTTTTAAAAATTAAAAAAGTATTATTATAATTGTTGTGTTAAGTGAATGTTTTGTAAGATTGTTGAATATTCATATTTTAATTTTTATTGTTGTTGATCAGCGATCAATTCAGATGATTATATAACTTTGTATATTGATCTATGTATATGTTATCTATGTTTAAAATGATGTATTTTAAAATTTGTTCTCATGGATTTCCTAGAACGAAATAAAGAAATTCTAAATTCTGATTCTAAATTAAATAATTTTTAAAAATAAAAAAATTATTTTCTTTAATTTAATTAACATAATTTCTTAAAAGAATAGAAGATATAAATTTTTTAACTGAAAACTTGGTGATAATTATTTGAATTTATTATTATATTCGACTGATTATATATATTATATTTAAATTAATATATTTAAATTAAATATTATATTATATATTATATTTAAAATATTCTATTTATAACATTCTATTTATAATATTCTATTTATTATATTCTATTTATTATATTCTATTTATAATATTCCGTTTATAATATCGTTCCTCGTACTGTTTGATACTGATGAATAGTGAGACACTTTATTTATTAACTTTTCTTTTTGATTCAGAAATCGGCATCTAGTAAAACTCGATAACCGAGGAGAATAATTTATGGCATTTAAATTACTTTCTGTTACACTTCTTGGTTTAGTCATGCATACTATGTTCGCGAATACGATTGATTAAATCTTCAATGAATTGTTCCAATTTGCAATTCTAATTTTTTTCATAATACTGTGTATCTTACATTAGCTTGTATAATTTTCACTTTCATTTAAATAGAATCGATTTCAGTCAAGTTTCTTTTGTCTAACTGGCAAATTTTCAAATTAAAAAGGAAGTCATCAAAATATTACCTGTCTCAGGGTCCCATTTGTTTTTTCGTTTCCTCTCCAAATCGCTCGATTTTTGTTCCGACTTTCCAATTTCGTTCAAGTTCGATTGAGATTTGCTTCCTGTAACACAAAATTAATTATTTATCAACTTTTATTTAAAAAAGGGAAATTTTTGGATATTTTTCAAGTTTCATCTATAACACCTCTCGAACCCTTTTTGTTACTCATTCCCTAATCAGCTACTTCTTTTATTCAAAATTTTTTTATTCGAAATTCTTTTATTCAAAATTCTTTTATTCACAATTCTTTTATTCGAAATTCTTTTATTCACAATTCTTTTATTCACAATTCTTTTATTCACAATTCTTTTATTCACAATTCTTTTATTCAAAATTCTTTTATTCAAAATTCTTTATTTAAAATTCTTGTATTTAAAATTTTTTAGAACCAAAAATGTCCCCAAAAGAAAACTTGCTTTTTTCGAAAACGATATCCTTTTAGATGTCCTAACTCCTAAAATGATTTTTAGGTTCTAAAACGATATCCTAAAATGCGGTTTTTGCACAGAACTAATTCAGTGTGCGGATTCAGCACATGATCAAAAAAACAACCCATTTTTACAGAAAAACGAAATAAAAAAACAAAAATAGCACAGTAAAAAGAAAATCGTATTTTAAGATGCATCTGAAATTAATGCTATCTTGAAAATAAGATTTGTCTGCCTATTAGTATGCCTTCCACAATGTAAATGAAAATAATTTAATATGTAATGTAAATAAAGAATAATAATTAATGTAAATAATTTAATATGTAATGTAAATAAAGAATAATTGTAAATAATTTAATATGTAATGTAAATAAAGAATAATAATTAATGTAAATAAAAAAATGTGATCTGAAAATCAACAAGTTCCGTTTTAAAAACGTTGCAACTTAAATTAAGACTTATTTTCTGCCTTAAAACAAGATTTACTTTTCACAGTGAAAATATTGTGAAAAAATATGCAATTCGAGAGCGGTGTTGCTGCGTAAATTAGAAATTAACACGGATGTGTTTAGAGGGGCGTCGCGACGCTCAAGACAAAGAGACGTGTGACGAATGGTGGACGAGTGAAGATGTTTACGCCTGTGTTGCGTTTAAAGCTGAGAGCAGATAGTAGTGCGGTAAACTAGGATGCAAACTTGAAGTAAACACAATTCTATTATCTCCTGTAAGTAGAGTGAGTCGCGCTTTTGTCAGACTGCTACTTTGACCTGCGTCTGGGTTCGTCTCGAGGCAGCATGAACATGATAAACGTACACTGCAGCCTCCATAATTCGTATGTCAATGCCTCTCCACGATTAAGCTACATGAGCTCGAGAAAATTCACAAAGCTTTTCCGGCAGGAGAGCGTCACGACAAACAAGTTAAATCGCTTTTCGCAAAGTTCCGGTCTCCACACACCGACCTGGACCAGGCACTCCTACTCACGTACTGAATACATTTACAGGCAAAAATTACATTAATGGTACATTTCATTAACAAACTGTCAAAGAAGTTTCTTTTTATTACTCGGTCTTTTTATTACTCGTTTTTTTATTACTTGTTCTTTTTATTACTTTTTAGTTTTCATTTTATTTTATTTGCTTTTTCTTTTTTTCCTCATAGGGAAGCATTGTCATGGTGACGAATTTCAATTTTTAGTTTTATCGCGTTTAATTGTATTTCTTTTGACACTGAAGGAAAATTGTTAAATATGAAAAAATGTATCAAGGATTCAAGAGATTCCATATCTTTCTTTTATGGAACTTTCCATAGCCTTAATTTATGGAACTTTCCATAGCTTTATTTTGTGGAACTTTCAATAGCCTTAATTTAAACTTTCCATAGCTTTATTTTGTGGAACTTTCAATAGCCTTAATTTATGGAACTTTCCATAGCTTTATTTTATGGAACTTTCAATAGCCTTAATTTATGGAACTTTCCATAGATTTCTTTTATGGAACTCTCCATAGCATTATTTTATAGAACCTTTCATAGTTTCCATATACTGTTTGCGCTAGCTCTATAGCCAAATTCGCTAGTATAATGATTGTCGAGATTCTATTCTACATTAGACTATCGTAAGATGATTCTCAATCAAGTTTCAATGGACTTGCAGTTGGAAACTTAACAAACGAGTTTGCTAACGTAAATTCTGATTTTGATTCGGTTAACGATCTTACACCAGATAATTCTTGTGAATAGTGTTTGTTGTTATTGATCAGAGTATGTTGGTCGTACAAGTTCTTAATTAGTAGAACTTGGATTCGAATGTCTTAAAAGAAAGAATGTCATATACGCATAATAATCCATATTTTTGAAGACGTTTGAAATATATCTTTTGTTTTAATTTGTTACGGAATCCGCTCGTCGGAAATCCAGGCGATCCTTAGGTGCTTAGAACTAGTTTTTAGACTTTGCTATCTAGCTGAATTGAATTATTATTTTTGCAAAGCAAAAGCATCTTAAACTAAGATCTCTGCTTGGTCGGTATTAATCGAATTTTCTAAATTATCTACAAACAAAAGCATCTTAGTCTGCTGACTGAAATTTAAATTTACTTAGATTTATGCAGGTAAGGTGAAATCAGTAACGACACAAGAAATTAAACAACTTGTAACGACTTGTAACAACTTGTATCAACTTTTAACAACTTGTAACAACTCACAGTGTTCCGTGAGGATCAAATTGATCCAGAAAAGCGAATCAAAACGTTGCAAATCCACATTTTGATTCGCTTAAATGGCTCAATTTGATTCTCACGGAACACTGTGGCTTGTAACAACTTGTAACAACTTGTAACAACTTGTAACAACAACTTGTAAATTTATTAACTAAAGAAAACGATAATTAACGAAAAATAACTCAATATCACAATATAAAATTTGAGAAAATGGCTCGATATAACTTTAAGAGAATAAAATATATGTAATAAAATGTGACTCGATATAAACAAAAATGAATGGAGCAATTTCTCTAGTTGAATTTGACTCGGTTCCTCTAGCTTCAGTTTTTAAACATTTGAGGAGCATGATGTGATATTTTGGTTGGTTGGTTTTGGAGCAACCTAAAATTATACATACAAAGGAAGAAACTAGTAAACGTCTCGAAGAAAGAATTAAGAATGAAATTTATTCGGAGAAAAACTCTGGTAGTATACGATTTGAAATGAGCATTGGCTTAATGAGTATTTCATAACGATCAATTGAAATTTCTGGCTGCTAACGTGGAGCGATCACGTTCACGTAACAGTGATGGTTGAATCGGGATAGTCGCGTGCCAGTGAATGGCTAATATGATACGTATCCCTTGCACATACTCATGAAGGCTTCAGAAGCTTGGAGGTCGATTGCTATAGGGGAGAATTTGAGTTCTCCCATGCAGGAATAGGTCATAGCATATTGCAAAGGTGTTCTCTGTTCGGACAAGGGAGAACTATGCGTGGGCATACACACATGGTAGGAAGCATCTGTATGTGCTACACACTTGGTAGGAAGCATCTATATGTGCTACACACATGATAGCAAACATCTACATGTGCTCCACACATGGTAGGAAGCATCTACATGTGCGACACACATGACAGGAAGCATCTACATGTGCTACACACGATATACTCATGGATGTTTGAGAGAGGCCGTAGGCTGCAATGCCGGCTCGTCGTGCCACAGAACATTGTCACTGCTAATGTTTACCCAAGATTTGCATATGTCTGTCTGCCCTATCAATTCCTGGTATACAGCTTCCACCCTTCATTGCATACCTACCCAAACGCACACGGGAATGCACAAATTTCACGGCACTAAGAACCTCCCCGATCACCAATTACCTTACCAAAATAGCCAATTGTGCCAAGACATTCACCCGAATCGCTCATTCATTTAACAAGCCATCTCTTTAGCACAACTGCCTGTCAAAATTGTCCTCTCTTTAGCACCAATCAACTATAATTACTCGTGTCCCTTCGATTGGAAAAGTACGAGAAAGAATACTTAACCAAGAGTGCGATACTTTTGGAATTGGTTTTATTTATTTAGTTTTGGTTAGTATTGGTATTAATATTGGTTATTTTATTGGTTCAAAGGTGCGAACATACATACATCTTCATTAACACAAAGATGGTTTAATCATTTCCAAAACATTCATTTTAAACATCTTCATTAACACGAAGATGGTTCAATCATTTCCAAAATATTCATTTTAAACATCTTCATTAACACAAAGATGGTTTAATCATTTCCAAAACATTCATTTTAAACATCTTCATTAACACGAAGATGGTTTAATCATTTCCAAAACATTCATTTTAAA
>WNHD01008299.1:0-28744 GCA_011057455.1 Ganaspis sp. Gsp50
ATGAAGAAATATTAGGACTAATAAAATTTTTTTGTAAGACAGCTTTTTTGTAAACGAGCTTTTTGCACAAAGTACCCGGTTTTGCCCCACCTTCCCCTATCAACTCTTTATTAGTTATTCCAATCACATAATACGGATAGGACGTCCATATTATTTTTATGTTTAACTGTTCCAACCATGCCATTTTTCCCAGGTAGGTATGTTTATCAAAAAACCACTTTCATTTATAGAAATTTTTCTTTATAAATAAATATTATTAATTATATATTAATAATATTATTAATTACATATTAATAATATTATTTATAAAATAAATATTCCTTCTTTTCTTTAAGGTATCAGTGAACTCATCATTATCTGGCTGTAGTGAAATGCTTCGCTCAATAGGAAATTTGCATGCTCATTTGTGCACCATAGGAAATAATATAATTTGCATTTTTATGGTCACTTTGGTACCAGCTTTTACACTATTAAATGAAACATGTATTAGATTCACAATTTTTTACACGGAAGAAAGGAATAGGTGACAACTATACATGCAAATATATTGATACGTCCCAAGTTTATAATTAGCGCAGCCAACTATAAATATATTTTTATAATTATAAACACTACTATGCAATTATGTTTTATTTTGTTAAAAATACATTTAAAGTTATGACAATCATAAATGGGTAGAATGTACATATATACTTAACGTTTTACCGAATATTCCTTTTTTCCGTGTGTATAATGACAAAACATAATTAGGATCATATTTACAGATTACAAGTGTTCTTGAAACTGTAATTATTCTTACACTGGGTTTGTACAATGTAACTAATGAATTTAAAAAAGTAAATAATTTGTTGGCTGTGTCACAAAGTATAATATACGTAATTACAAGTTCTTTTCCATTAATTGTAATTGTTATGATTTGTAATTGGACAAATGAGCAGGTTTGTAGTTTTTTAAAATAAACAATTAGCTATTATATATTTAATAAATAATCTTCAGGATGCGTAAAATAAATATTAATATTTTCAGGCTACTATTACCAAGAAGATTGTGCATAAAATAAGCGTTCAAAGAGAAAACGTTACAGTTAATGAACTGGTATTAATTTTCACTACTTTTTTACAACTCTCGACCCTAAAGTTAAACTTTACGCACGCTGAAATAAAGATACACATTTTTAAACGTGCGTAAAGTTATTACTTTACTCAAGCCAGCAGTCCGCAATGTTCATCTATATTAATATATAAACAATTTTATACTATTCAATTATGAATTACGCTATTTGTAACATTTTATATTTTTAAATTATTATCCATACGAAATTTACTTTTTGTTTAGATACATATACTTTCAATGCAAATGCAACATCAGAAATTATCCTTTTCAGTGGGAGGATTGTTTACAATCAATTCAGCTCTCTTACAAGAAGTAAAAATAAACATTAATTATATATATACGCAATTTACAGATTATTAGTTTTTTATACTACAACTCTTATAAATAATAAATAAATTTTTAATTGTGTATATAAGTTAATATTTACTGAATAGAATTTGAAATATTAACTCAGTTCTCTTTTTTACAGATTACTGCAGCAGTTTCCATAAATTTAGTAATTTTAATTCAATTGCAGCCAAATTCAACTTTTAAAAAACTTTAAATTTCAAATAGTAAAATGTTCGCTTATTTATATAATCCAAATGTTAATGTCAAAAGTGTAAATGAATTTTAATTAATTACAAAAAAGAACAAATAAAGCAAATTTAAATTACACTAGCGTTTTTTTCCTCGCCCGCTAACGCTCGTTATTAACTATAGTAACATATACTTAATAAACAATAACGTTAAAAAGTTATAATTAATCATTTAAATAAGTTTTACTTATTCATAATTATTTAAAAAATATTTATGTGTTTAAAGCAAATTCTACTTATTTTATTACTGAAATTTAAAGCAATACAAAATAATTAAAGTTTATCTTTTGTATGGTTTGTGCAATTCATTATTACAAAGAGTATAAATCATTGTTTATAAAGCAACTGTGCACATATGATAAATGTTTTAAACTTATCAAAAATCGTATCTGCTTAATCTATATTAAAAAGCAATCAACTTAAATGTCAACTATAACTGATCCTTTTTCAATCGAGTTTTACTGGTAATTGCTTTTAAATAAATAATTTTAATAAGTTATAAAAGAGCTTTTGTTTGTTGAGTTGATACAATTCATATAAACATATTATGATAAACGTATGATATGAGCAATAAAATTCCTATTCAAAATAAATACATTTCTTTATAAATTCCACGAACCAAGTTCGGATTGTTTACCTTAAAATATCAAAAACAAAAAAAGATAAAAAATGACTTTTCTTAAAGGAATTTGTCAATTTTGGAAATCTAGTAAGTTTAATAAGTAAGCTTGAAGCAAGTTTCTGGATTGCTAAAATGTTCGCTAAAATTACGAGATAATAATTAAATATGTTTACAATAGTAATTAATTTTACATAATTTAGAAGAACCTGAAAGTTATATGGATATCTATTCTATTATTGAATCTACGAATTGGATTTGGAGGGCATGTGGTATTTTAATAGTTGTGCCCAAGGGCTCCATTGGAAATAGAAAATACACCTTGAGTAAAGTACTTCTAACGTATAACTTATTATTAACGATTTTATTTTCGTTTTCACACGTGGGACAAAAATATGATATTCAAAGAAACGAAATGTAATTAACAGTTTCTATAAATCGATCATTATTTTAAATATCTTAGGTGGATTGTATTATACAAATATTAACAAGAAATTGTAATTTGCAGTTTACAACATTTTAGTGTCGACGTTCAATTATTGATATTTTTAAGACAAAAAGTTATAAATATAATCATAGTATTTGATGTTATTTTTTGGAAAATTTTATTTCACGAAGAGGTAATTATATATCGATAATAATAAGTATTATTTTTAAATATGTATAATATACATTATATTAATATATTATATTAATTTTGTATTGAACTCTAAATTTGAATTAGTAAAAATCTACTAATTTCATAGCTAAAACTGAATTATAAATTATTAAAATTCTACCGATAATCAGTTAAATTCTTCTGCAAATTAGTAAATTTCTTATTGATTTATACAGTTGAATTTTAATAATATTCAGTAGAATTTCACTAATTGAATTAGTAGCTTAATTTCTGCTAGAAAATTAGTTGTTTTCTATTGATTCAGATTTAGAGAATTGATTGATTTAGATTGATTTTATTTAATATCACTAATTTTTTTTCAAATATATAGTTTATAGAAGTAATAGATTCTTTTGTTGTGCATGTCAATGCACTGAAAACTTTGGGATGTGTTTTTGATTACATACAATATTTCAAGAAATATAGATTTTTTGTGCTACTCTATTTTCTAATTTTTATATTGATAAGTTGTCAAGTATTTTGGTTCGGACTAAGGTAAACTTTATACATCTACACATATTATTTATTAACTTGTTAGCATAATTTATTACTTTGCTATCTTGAGCGTAGAAAATTAATTTTGTTTAAAAAGTAAATAATGGATTTTGCTCTCTATAATTTAAATAAAAAATGGGGTCAATTTCCTCGTGATTTCTACACCACTTATTATATTATTGATATTTTTTTATGCAGTTTCTTTGTTATCATGGATTGGTTTACTTGGTGGTTTCCAAACATAATACACAAAGTGAAAATATGCCTGTTTCTAAGTTTAGTTTGGTTGCTTGGCTTAGAGTTTAAGGCTGTTAATAAAAGACTTGAATCCTTTCTGCATTCTAATACTGTACCACTGGTGATAATGCATTTTTTTCTATTAAAAAATATACAAATACATACAAGTTGTATAGATATTTTTTTATTCAGTTTTGATAATTTTTTGTTTACAGGTTTATTTGGAAAGTAAAAAAAATATTACTGTATTTCGAAAAGTAGCAAATATTCATGCTAATTTATGCAGGATCGGAAAAAGTTTAACTTATATTTTTACACTGACTTTGGTAAAAGCTTGTTCTATGTGTTCCTGATTTTTTAATCAATATTTTACGTTCCCATAGTTACAAACAAGTTTTTATTTGTTGCTACCAAGTATTTTTAACCAAAAATTTAATAATTAATAAAAGAATGAAATAATTTGCTATGTTTAGATATTAAGTGCTTTGGAAGCTGTTATTTTCGTCACTCTGGCTTTTCATAGCCTGATAGTAGAATTTCAAAATAAGCAAATCCCTTTTCGAATAATTTCTAGCATAATTATAATAACGACATCTACTAGTTCAATAATAACAATTGTAACAATCTGTGATTGGACTAAAACAAAAGTATTATTTTCAAATATTTAATAATTAACTTAATTTTAATTAATATTCATACCAATTTGCTCGCATTATTTTATGTATTATAACAAGATCTTTTTAGGCATCCACCGTGAAAAGTATTTTAAATAAAATAAAAGTACAAGATGAAAAAAATATTCTCTTCGATTTGGTAATTATTATAGTTTTATATATTATTTTTTTATATAATCTATAATGTTAATTTTTAAGCAGTTAATAAATTAAATTTTTCTCTTTCAGATTCAAATCTTTTCATTGCAATCTCATCATCAAAAGTTATCCTTTTCAATCAGTGGACTTTTCACCTTAGACTTTTCCTTTTTGCAGACGGTGATACTTTAAGATTATTTTTGCAACTATTTTGAGAATTTGTTTTAAACTAAATTATTTAAGCGAATTTATTTATAAAATATTATATAGGTATAGCATTTGTGACTATTTAATTACAATATGACTAAAAAACAAAACTACTTTTTTTGCAGATTGCTGCAACGCTTTCTATATACTTGACAATACTAATTCAATTCGGCCAATTGGAAAATGTACTTTTAAATCAAAATAGAATGTAATTCTACGTTAATATGCTAATTTCAAAAATTATTTACAATTGGGTATTGTTCTGTAACTAAATAACAAAACAAAAGTGCTTCTTTACTTGAAAATTATGTATAATCATATTTTATAGTGGTAGTGAAAATTTGTCAAAATCAATATATCAATAATTTAAGAAATCCGTACCTATTAATTATTAAAATAAATCCGAATATTATTTTAAAATAGAACCATAGAATTGTCAGAGTAATGACAAATATCAGCAGACGCAATAAATGTTCTGATATGAATTATATATTGGCTTCTATAAATCTATTTTCAAATTTCCCTGGAGTATTAAGAAATTGAGATAATCTTCAACTTATATGTAAGTATATATGGAAATGAAAAAGTCTAGTATTTTTAATTTAAATAAGGAGCAAGTGCAGACAATTTTTGGGTTTTTTTTTGCTCACCTTTATTGCTTTAAGTTAAATTCCATGCTTCGGCGAGCATAAAGAATAAACGGTAATAAATATTAGTGATTTAATATATACTTTTGTCAATAATCGATAGCAGAAAATAGAAAGTCTCTCAAAAACTAAAAAATATCTATTAAAGAAAACATGTTTACAAACGAAAAGTAAAATATTACTTTATATTTTGAAAATTATTAATGTACATACGACTCTAAATATTCTCTTTTTTCACATCCACTTGCAAGAAAAGTTTCATCCAACAAAAGGAACTCTAATTTGTTCGTGCAACTAAGTACGGAAACAGTTAAAGACCTAAATCATTAAAAGTTTTTCTAAATGGAAAAAAGATTCACTCCTTTTTGAAAAAGCATGTATAACTTTTCTAAAAGCAAGTATAAGTGTCAAAGCTTTTATCAGTTTTAAAGAAAATTAAACTTATTGAATTGATTAAATTGATTATCTAAATTTGAAGGCTCTTATTTTTCATTTGTTTCTTTTTTTTTATTGATTAATTGCAAATGAATTAATTGCAAATGAATTAATTGCAAATGAATTAATTGCAAATGAATTAATTGCAAATGAATTAATTGCAAATGAATTAATTTCAAATGAATTAATTGCCAATGAATTAATTACAAATGAATTAATTGCCAATGAATTAATTGCAAATGAATTAATGAGAAATTAATTCAAAGACTTTAAAAATTTGTTAAAACTATTTTCAAATTTGCAAAAACACCGATTTTCAAAAAACAACAAAATATAGTGGCTTTGAAATTTTCTTCAAAATTACCCAAATTTGCAGCTTACACACCCAGAGAAAAGATTTATTTGAACTCAATACAATTTATTTGAAACAAATTATTAATTTTGCTAGTAACCATATATATTTGTCTTAGAACCTACTAAATTATTTATTTGTTTATTTATTATATTTATTTGTTTTAAAGGAATATTTTGTTTGGCAGAATTTTTATTTGGAACAAATAAATAAGTTCGTTGGTTCTGGGACAAATATACCATTTCTCTGGGTGTAATAGTAAGCAGTTATAAAAATTTAAAAATTCATATCCATATATTTAACACGCGAAATGTGCGAAATATTTTTTCCAGAACTATTTCCAGTGATTTAGACATATATTAAAAATAAACGAATACTAATTATGACAAATATTGTTTAAAATATTTATCGAGTACTAGTAAAAATGATAAAATCAGTATAATTATAAATATATCAGCCTTAAATTAATTCAATTGAAAAAAAACAACAACAATTTGAGACCTAATCTCATTTTTTATCAAACCAGTAAAGTTTCAGTTTTAAAATATGCACCTTTTTCCAATTATTCATTGGAAAAAGTCTCGTGTGTGTAACTCGTGAGAAATATGATTTCACTCTTACATATAATTAACTCTATAATATAAAGAATAGAAATAAACTTTTTAATTCAAATATAAATAAAAATGAAAGTATAACTCACCGACTGTAGTTAGTAACATGTTGTCCAGCAGCAAAGCAATGGCGACAATCACGAGAACAAGTCTTCGTGATTCCCGACATCGCTGCAGCCATCCGTTCAATCCTCCACCCATTCTAACAATCTCCTTCCTAAAATAAAATACAATCTTAAAGTATGATAAAGTGCATAAAATAGTAAATTTCAATGTAATTCTTATAAAAAATAAATAATTATATATGTTTATACTTTTTGAAGAAACTTCTTTTCGTTGTAGAAAAGTCATCGATATTGAAAAAATGGGGTTAACACTGGTTGTTATACATCACTGCAGATTCTTCTATTATTTCTATTTCGAAACTTGAATTGCACCTGCTTCAAATTCTCGTAGGAACCTTAACATTCTATTGTGTCGAAACACTCTATCTACCAAACTTTATAAAAAATTGTGCTCTGTACATAAACCCTGTATCAAAATTGCAGGTATACCAAACCAGAAAAAAGTTTTTTAGAATTTCAATTTTAATATTAAAGTAAATATCAGTGATTTGAAAAAAATCGTACGCCATATTGAAACTCTTATGTTGAATTTTAAAAAGTTGATGTTAATTTTACATTCAGCGAAACCAAAAACCACTTTCCTTTGAATATTATTAAATAACTAGAGTAGCTTGTTTACAACATCAATTTTGGGTCTTAAAGAAAGAATGAAGTAGTATTTGAACAAATATAGTTTTGTTTATTAAAAGCCTTTAGAAAAGAAGAAAACTAGATTTCTAGAAAGTAAATGCAAACATGATGTCTTGACTCGCATATTGAGCAAGAAATCTTGATAGCTTGGCACTTACATAGAACGTCTCGACGATTGAACCTTGATTGGCTGTATTGTGTTGATACCTTCCCGATGATTGCCTAGCGAACGCTCTCAAGGAGTTTTAATTAAAT
Source organism: Ganaspis sp. Gsp50 (assembly GCA_011057455.1). Lineage (NCBI taxonomy): Eukaryota > Metazoa > Arthropoda > Insecta > Hymenoptera > Figitidae > Ganaspis > Ganaspis sp. Gsp50. The sequence goes on from WNHD01008299.1 coordinate 7,775, forward strand.
TTTTTTTGTCACAATTTAGGTTCAAAGAATAAAAAATAAATCAAGTTTAATACCTTTACAATATTTTCAATTTCCAATGCAAACGTAAATGCTCTGTCTTTAAACATAATTTAGCATTTCCTGAACGTATTATAATAATTTTTTTATAATACTGTGCGTAAAAAACTTACTTTTATGCACTAGGGAGCATAAAAGGTTTAGTTTTTTCCAAATAGCATTACAAAAAATTGTGTATGTAACGAGGGCACATCAAGGGATATCTCGAAACGTGTGAATTGTCGCACTCGCTTCGCTCGTGTGACAAAATTCACACGTTTCTCTGCGCCCTTGTTGCATAAATAACTATTAAGATTTTGATTTACAATTGAACATTGTGGGAGAAAAACATTTCTCCCATAATGTTTTTCAAAACACCTACTATTAATTTATATTAATCAGCATTGCGTCTCTGTGTATGAGTTAACAGGAATTATAATTTTTGAATATTTAAATTTTTTATTGAATATTTAAATTTTTTAAATATTATATTGTAATAATAGATAAAAATTCAGTTTTAATTAGAGTTACTTTAAAAGACTATTTTTCCTGGACTTCAATATTAAGTATTCAACCATGAAGTCAACTCTTTTATTTATATTTTTCGTTTCTTTCTGTAAGTGTAATTATAATTACATTTTATTATTACAGTAATAAGTATTTTATATATAAACATTATTTTTTAAATATAAATCAGTCAAATTTTACTAACCATATTCTTACATAGATAAGAATATGATAATAGATAATTTTATTATCTTGAGGAAAAATTATTAAATTAATAAAGGAAGGTAAAAAATATAAATATATTATATTTGCATCCAACATAATCAATTGTGCCATATAATATGCATTTACAGGTAACATAAAATGTATCTCAGCAATTGGAAACTTTTTACTGCCTAATCAGGAAATGGCAATGAAATATTTAAACAGAACTTTTGATTACATGATGAATCAATGCAATTATGCAGGCTTATGTTTGGGAGATAGAGCCTTAACCACTGATGATGCCAAGCAAATTGCTGGCGAAAGAATCATAAATCGTTTAGTACAAAAAATGAAATCCTTGCCTTCTGTCACAGACAGTGACTGGAAGAGAGAAATTGAACTTCAATGTCTTTTTAGTGACTTTCCATACGTACTTTTTGAGTTTGGAGCAGAGTCTGTGATTCTGTGTTCATCAAATGAAATAAATATGTCCCTAGAAAAAATGTTACAATTTGAAAAAGAATATATAGAAATATATTGTTCACGAGTGGAAAAATAGTAAGGTTCTTGATAAACAAAATAGTTCATGAAACAAACATTATTTTAAAAGTGATGAAAATTTTTTTCATCACTTTTTTTTTTATTTTTATATAAAAGCGAAATTTTTTGGTATGAGGTTTAAAAGTATGTTTTACGAGATGTTTCCAATATAAATTGTAATTAAAATTGTATTTAAAATACTTCATTTTTGAGCTGGGCATGAAAATGATGATAGTAAATAATTTTTTAATAATATTTTCTAAAATTTTTGCAAGTAAATACGTGTGCTTATTCAATTTACTTTTTCTCACTATCATTTATTATAAGTGAACTCACTTATGTGGAAGAATTTTGGGAATAAGAAACTTCAACTCTAAAAAAATATATTTTTTCGTTCTTAAAATTATTTATACTTTTCCTTTTTCAGTGCAAGAGAAAAGTATGAAGAAAGCAAGATGCATTGAAGAACTTGAATTATATTTAATTGTATATAAACATATAGTTCTACAAACAGCAATTGTTAACAATTATAAATAGTAGCAAATTGTAAAAATGTTAAAATATTCTTTAAAAAAGTTAGACTGAAAGTATAGAATATCTATTCTATTGAACTATGCGTACGCTGTGCACTTTTATAAAGTTTATTATCTTTTAAATTATTATTTCGCACATTATATTACAAGTGCTATATGTTAGCAGCATTTTTTCTCTATATGTATGGCTTAATAGTAATTACATGGTCAGAATGATTAAAAGTAATTTTAATTGGCATATTATGATGATATAGATAAAAATTAAATTTTTATTTGCGTGTATTCAGAGAAATTTATTTAACCTAAAATAATCTTTTATAGTTTATTAGATAAAGTATCCAAGAATTGTATTACCATAAATCTCTAAAGATTAAATTTATCATAAAAGACAATAAGAGTATTATCTTTAGCATAAACCATTTCTTAAAATTTCCTTGATAAACTTGCTTTAAATACATTTGATATGAGGGTCATATATTCATTTCATTGTTGATTCGTAAAAGAAAAATTGTAACACTTTAGTAAAAAAAAAAGAAAATCAAATCAAACATAAAATGAAAACATTATATTTGAGTTTATTTGTTTTTGTTTTTCGTGAGTATTCTATTTAAATTTTATTGTGTGTGTTTGGTGATATTCACATCTAAATAATCACAAGTAAAACAAAATACTATAATTTTCATATTTTTTTTAAATTACAGAGAGAAATAAAAATAAATTAAATTGATTTATTATAATTTATTAAATTAAATTACTTTCTAAAACTAAATCAGCGAAAACATAAAAAAAACTGAAAAGAGCAGTATCTGTTTTTCAGCTGCTTCTTCATTTGTCAGTGAAAAAGAATAGAAGTTATCTTTCACTAATGATATAATATATATTGTGATTATAAATATATATATATAAATAATATAAAAAGTGGGTCACTGAAATCTCAGCCATCACAGAAAAAACAAAATTTTATTTTTCAATGCCAGAAAAATTGGAATTCCACAGGCATATGCCTCTAAAACATAATTTACCATTGATTTTATATTATTAATTTTCTAAGTTTCATTTAAAATTTACAGTTTTCATAGATTTGTCTGGAGCTCAAAATTTTGTGCTACCAACAGAGGAAATATTAAAAAAATATTTGAGATTAACTCGGGAAGAATTAATAAGAAAATGTACTGCCAAAGATAAATGCCTTGTTTCTAAAAGTTCTGATCTGGAAAATGGAAAGAAAACTGCTGGCGAAAATCTAATAAACTATTTAGTAAATGAGGCAAGAAAATTGCCCTCAGTTACCGAAAATGATTGGAATAGACTTACAAAAGATTACTGTCAAACTAGCCCTTTTTTCCACTCGATTTTACAATTGACTGTTTCTAATACTGCAAATTGTCTTTCGCCAGCAGAAAGGCCAAATGATGAAACTAATAAAAAGGCATTCAACGAATATATAGAAATATATTGTTCCAGAGTAAAAGACTTGTAAGTTTTTCGTGAATCTTTTACTAAATACTTTTTCTTTTGATTCATAATATGTGCACGTATTTTAAATTCTGTATAAATAATCAAATTCTTTGCAGAGCAAAAAGAAAGTTTCAAAGTGGCAGAAATTAACATTCTTAAAAAGTGAAACTTTATTGCATATTTATAGCAACTAGAGACACATGAAGAAAAGTATAGATCACAGGAAAAACCAAATGTTAAATTACAGGATGAACTTGAATTTTAACTACATGGATTTGATGGTCTTTCTTTGGATTTGTTGTGATTAGTAAAATCTTAATTGTTACTCTCATTTATATATATTATATTATATAATAATTATCTCTGAATCATTATATACTCGCAGTAATAAATAAATGCAAAAATCACTCTATTTATTATTATCTCTATTATTATCATTTATTGTTCTTATATTAATTATAGTAACGAATTTAATATCGTTGAATACATTATACATCAGTTGTTATCTTGCATTACATTTTCTCTACGTACGTAAAAATTATAATAATTATTTTGTACAACATATTTCAATCTATTTAAATTTACATTCAAATAGATTCACTTTTATCGATTAATGTGTTGAAGCACAAGCACAATGTATGAAATAAAACATCACTTGAAATTAAATGGACATTTTGCTATTAACATTTGACAATGAAGTGTCTACAGTTTTCGTTCACAATTGTTTCTGTTTTTTGTGAGTAAATTTGTGTAAACAGGTTACTTCCATAAGTGATTTCATTCACACATTTCTAAAAAAATGCAACCCTTCCTTCTTTTTTGTTCGAGCTAAACATATAAATTAAACATATAAATTATTAAAGGCTAGCATAATTTTATGGACACCTCCACTCCCTCTAAATCTGTGGCATCATTTATGGAAGTGGTCATGGCAAATACTTCTATATAATCTATCTATCATGCTGTCACTCTAAATTTAAATTAATTGGCTAAAAACCAAGAAAAGTAATAATATATAGATTCCATGATAGAAAAGTATCACTCACGAGATTGCATATAACTTGAATGTGAGTTTTGGAAATATAGACTAGAACTAGATAGCATGATATAATTTCCTGTCCGGGATTGTAATGGATAGATAAAACCTATATAGAGAGATAAAAATGGATTCTTTTAATCCATTAAATAATGTAAAATAATGTAAAAATGTAAAATAATGTATACCTATAACTTTGCAGATTTTATAGAATGTGTCAGAGGCGAGGCATTTATTATACCTACTTTTGTAATCAGAGATGTGGGATTAACTATGGAAGAACTGTATAATAAATGCGATTCAACAGGTAACAAATGTATATCTGTTGTTGCCCGTGGGATCATGGATTTTACGGAGCAAATTACTGGCGAGCGCATGATAATACGCCTAATAAATAGAATAAATCAAAATTCATCGATAACTGAAAGTGAATGGAATTCTATGATTGAACAAGAATGTCATACAAACGATGTTCTGCCTCTATTTCCAATTACGGGACTTAGAATAGTTTTACCTTGCCTACCGGGATTCACTATGCAAAGTCCAGAAGTTCAAAATGTTGCTACAGATTATATGCGAGAATTCTGTTCTAGAGTAAGCAAAAGGTAACTTTCCATAAAATATTACTTTCTTCAATATAATGTACACTAAACGAGAATTTTGGTAAAAGTCGCTGACGTGCTACACTGCAAAAACTGTCTTATCAAAAGACATCAAGTGTCTTACCGTAAGACACTTTCAAGACATTAGTTTTTGCTGTGTGTATTTGTCGCATAAAATTTGGTTACCATATACATTAATGTATTTTATTTAAATGTTTCATTTAAACTGCATTTATTCTTTCAGCGTAAAACAAACGTTACTAATTGATTAGTATAATTTAAATGTAACGAAGAAGAATAAAGAGCATTTAACTGGATTCCCTTCTGAATTAACTATTCCTACAGTACTTTATATAAACTTCAACCCCAATACTTTAATTAGGGTTTTACCTAGAGGGTTTCTCTAGTGACTAAAAATCCTAATCAATTCCTAAAACACCCGAGTATGTACCAGGAATTTTTTCCAGTGCAAATATAATACGGAACAAATAAAATTCACCATTCTTATACAAGTAAAAAGATCGCTTTTGTTTTAAGTAATACATTTTAATTGCTATAACTATGAAACTTTGTTTATTATCCCTAAATTTATAAACGATATTAGCTGAGTTAATAATTCGCTGCCATCAATAATTAAATATATTTAATACATTTAAATACTAGCGATATTTTTTTTTAAGACCCTCCTGGAATTTTGTGAGCAAAAAGGAACCTAAAAGTGAATTCAATATGTAAAAAATTGTCATGAGTGCTTTTAAATTTCTAAAAGAAATCTTTCTGTTAATCGCTATGAAAAGATATACATTCTATACTTAGATATATGCGGAAATATATGAATAAGACATGAGTAAATTAAGAATATGATTACATGGTCACGACTGCACAAGCTCATTTTACTTTTTGTTTAAAAATCTATCTATAAAGGATGCAAATGTTCACAGAAACATACATTGAAATTTATTTAAGTGTACAGTTATTTCTAACAGTAGAATAGAATCAAAATACATTTGAGAAGAAATCGGATTGCAAGAAACCTCACCAAATAATGATGCTCTCACAATTATCTCAAACATTATTTCTTCTAATTTTTTGTAAGTTATTACTATAATTTTTTATTAACCTGTATGCTGCCAGCGTTTGGCAAATCCAACAATTAAGCCTAAATATAGGTTTTCCGGCAGCCTAGTGGTTAATACAAAAACAAATATGTTGAGGTATTTTATAAAAGTGTAAATTTACGTTCAAAGAACAATTTATTTAATCCAAATTAGATGATACCTATAATAACTCCTTTTTCTCTCTAATATGCGATATAGTTTTTAAATACACTTTAAAAACGATTGTCTTATAATTTTGCAGACTCTGTAGTTGAAAATTCAAGAGCTGACGAAAAATTTAGAATCCCTTATGAATTAATAAAACAATCATTGGGTATATCCTTAGATGACATATACAGAAGATGTGACACAATAGACAAATGTAAAACAGCAAGAGGCCATGATACTTTACAATATACCGAGACAAAAGCTGGGGAAATATTAATAAACAAATTAGTGGATAAGGCAAGCCATTCGCCTTTGATGAAAATTGATGAATGGAATTCAATCATTGACGTATATTGTCTAGAAAATTCATTTTTAACTGCAATTTTGGAGGTAGCTATAAAAAATGATATGCCTTGCATACCGAAAGTGGATCCTAATGGACAGGGAGTCAAACACATTTTACAAAACTTTGTACCACAATGTTGTGCAACAGTGGACAAAATGTAATTATTATGTAGGAATACCTAATGCACTAATATCAATTCATACATAGACGGATGTACTGTATATTTATAGTTTAGCATTTGTTATCACTGTAAAAACAAGTGTCTCAATGTAAGATGTTTTGTCCCCACTTTTGAAACGTTTAACGTCAAAAAACACGTCAAACGTTTCAAAAGTGAGAACAAAACATCTTAAATTGATAGATACTTGTTTTTGCAGTGTACATAATTGATGTTTTAATATATGTTAAAATATTTGTTACAATAGATATTTTGTAGCAAATGTTATCATATTTACTTTATTTCTTTCAGAGCTAAAAGAAGATTATCGGAAAAAAAATTATCAAGATGAGAGTTTCAAGCAGAGGTGACTCGTGAATCTGCTATCAACAATGTTCTTTATGAATTTGCTTTTAGGTTATAATTAATAGATACCAATGCTGCAATGTAAGAACGAAAGATAAAGATTGTGAATTGATTTTAATACAATTACTTATATTTAAATATATTAAATAAACTTTTAAACAACAGTTGCAATTTGAAGTATTGTTACCATACACTATACAAGATGAGTACAACAACAAGAAGCGCTTTCAATTTTTTCCTTATATTCATTGTTACTTTTTGTAAGTACATTCTTAAAAGATTAAATATGCGGAGATATACCTCTACGTATATAAGATTCAACATTAGAATTATAAAGATGTAAAACATTGTAATAATATAAAGAATAATTACAAACTTGAAAAAAGATGGCAAAATTGTAAGGATTTTGTGAGAAAGAATTGTACACTAAAATAGTCACCTATTAATATGTATATGTAATTAAATTAAAGCATTTTATCTGTTTAGTTGGGTAATTCATTTTTAAAACAGTGTTCCGTGAGGATCAAATTGATAGCGAATCAAAACGTTGCAAATCAACATATTGATTCGCTTTTCTGGATCAAATTGATCCTCACGGAACACTGTGAAATGAATATAATAAATTTTTCAGATTCTACAGAAAAAGTGACAGGTGAATTATTCCAAATACCCACTGAATTAGCTATGAGATTTTTTAATGTAAGCTTAAACAGTGTTTATGAAAACTGCGTATTACCGGACAGATGCTTTGCAGCACGTAATCGAGATGTTGTTGATCAAATTGAAACAATGACTGGAGAGGTTTTAATTAATAATTTAGTTGATATGGCAAGAAGGAACCCTAATATTACGCCAAATGAATGGGATACGTATATTAGAGAAAAATGTCTTACAGATTCTTCTCTAATTACTCTTTCAACAACAAGTGTAAATGCTGTCGGAGCATGCTCATCTGATCCACAAAGTACTAAAAATAGAGAAGCTATTACTAATATTCTCAGATTATATTTACCAACTTACTGTGCAAGTGTAAATAGAATGTAAGTCTTTTTGCTTCCTCATAGGGAATTATTGTTTAAAATTATTAATCACATTTTCACTGCCCAAATTACGAGAAGTTTCATTAAGATTTGTTAAAATTAAAATATATGCTACTTTTGTTCACGTCTGAATAAAATTATTCTCGCATTTGTTGTTACATTTTGTAAAAATCAAGATAAAGAGAGAAATATTTATTTTATAAAAGTTAAATCCATTAATTTGAAAATGTTTTCTTACTAAAATTCTTATATTTTTCAGATCCAAACAAAGAATTGAACTGGGATTGTAACAAAACTTTATGAATTAAAACATAGAACATAATAGTTATCTGTATACAGATCATTAAAATTTATGTTTTCTCTTTGAAAAAATTAATTATATTATAATGCACTTCTATAATAATCAACTATATGTTTTAATGAATAAAAATAAAGATAGGGTTAACCAACTAGAAAAATAGCCTTGTAATTACTTACTAGTTACATGTATAAGTTATTATAGTACAAAATAAAAGTAGTAACAAGTTAAAAGAACATTCCTCTCCTTTCCTTCTTTTTAAAACGAATAATAATTAATAACTGTTTTAACAATGCGTGGATACTTGTTTTAAGTATTTCAAACATTCATTTTCTTTTAATTTAAAAATTATTGTACTATACTTATATAATTTTACAACCTGCGAAGAAACTAAAGTAAGTTGGAAAAATTGAAAGATATTTCATTTACTAAAAAATAATAATAATAATTCTGAAAAATTAATAAAATTTTATTGAGAATTATCTTTGAAAAATGTTAATTGCTTAAAATGTATTATTAGCTTAATGAATTACTTGAAATTGAAAGAATCTGTAGAATTTGGGATATTTTTAAAACATTTATAAAGTCAATCATACGACGTTAAAAAATCAAATTGTTTCCCGATTTATTAAATCATTTTTTATAATTTGCAATTAAATGTATCATATATGTTCCATTGGAACATATTCCATTGGAACATATGTATATGATATATTAATAAGCAATATTTATCTACCATCATTACAGTGTGTAGTATGTCTGAAAAGTGGATTATGTAACTTTGTACTTAGCATTGATGTTATAAATTCGCCAAACCTTTTTGGCATATTTCACTTCAGGTTTAAGTAAACTTCATTAACAACTAAATTTTTCACCGGGAACATTTTTTTATTGTCACTTTTTATTTATTTTTTATTATTTCTTTTATTTTTATTTCAAAAAATTAAGGACATCACAACAAATTTCATGTGAAATTTTCAATTTTTTTCATAGTAATAATGAAAAATTTCTAACAAAAATATCATCTTTTTGTAAACTACCGACTTCAGAATGATGTGGACTGTAAAATTTTTACTGGCTATTTCAGTAATTTTATGTAAGTAAATGATAAGTATTTTATTATTATGTATTGAGAATCAATTTGGTTTGAACAACAAAATTTTGTATATATAATTGACAAATTATTAGTTGATTTTTGTTATTAAATATTAACATTTGACATATCTTAATAAATATTGTGTAAATTTACAGATTTTATTGTAGATTATGCAAATTCTGACGAGTTTGAAATACCAACGAATATAACAGTAAAATATTTTAATAAAACTGGTCCAGAACTATTTAAAATCTGCGATAATGTGAATATGCATTGTATAACTCTGGTATCTCGAGATACATTAGACGCTGTAGTTAAAAAAAATGGAGAAAAGTTGATAAATATTTTAGTAGTCAATTTAAAAGGTCCCAACCCATTTAACGAGAAGAAATTAAAGTTGGTTATGGATGTACATTGTCTTAATGATGTAACATTAGAAACAATATTGCAACTTGGCTTCAATTATGGTTTATCCTGTGTGCCAGAATTAGCAGCAATGACGGAAAAAATTCAAGATTTGATAAGAAATTATATACCAATATACTGTTCACGAATACAAAGATTGTAAGTCTAAAAATTATTTTTTTACCATTTTTGATCGTATATTTTTCTACATTTTCTTCTGTTTTAGGGCAAAACAAAGGGCTCTATTATAAATAATCATTTATCAAAATAGCTGATTAAATAATCGTTTATTTATATTTTACGCAATAATTTGTAAATACTTTATATGTACTTTTTGAAGAAATAAATTTATGCTAGACGAAATAAATCGAATCAATAATTTATTTCAATAAAAAATAATAATTCCTATATTTTTGTAAGTGCAACTTTAATTAAGCTTTTATTAGTACTAGATTTATTTTACAATAAATAATTAAAATAAAATTTAAAAAATTAAAATACGAAAAATGGTACCAGATAATTTTAAAAAATGAGTTTCTTAATAATATATGAAACAATTATTATTAATCTTTATGTCCGATTTCAGTAGCATGTGTTGCACTTTGAAGACTCGAATTCATTAGAAATTTAAATGACATGAAGTAATTAAAATTTTATTTAATGTTAATGTGAATTTGTCAAAATTTAAAATTACAATTGAACGTCAGAATTAATATTATAAATTGTAATAATTATTTTAAATAATTCATGTATATTTAGAGAGCAAATACCAGAATATTCAAATATAGCCGAATAAATGAGAAAAATTAACTACTGATACAAAATTAATTAATATGATTAAAACTATACTAAAGTACATTTTCATTAACAATTAAAAGTCGCAATTATCGAAGATTGCATTAAAATAAAAAAAATTAATTTATAATAATTGTCTATTTGAAACTATTTGAATAACATCCAGTGATTGCCATAAAATTACAAAATTCAAAAAAATACATTTAAATGTGATGCGCTCTGAAGAAAAGGACCTTAGAAGGAAAACATAACCTGCAATTCTTTCCTATAAAGGTCCTTTTCCTCAGAGTTGGTCACAAATTATGTTTTAATCTAGAGTGCCTCATATATTTTTTTAAAAAGTCTATTAAAAAATTTATATTTATTTATATTTGAGAAGAATTTTTTCAAGTGTAAATAAACATTAAAAATGCACATGATAATTGGTTGATAAATAATTAATTAATCTTTCTTAAATAAGAATACTGGTACCAATATTAATAATATAATTTCATCTATAAAAATAAAATTGTATTATAAAATTTATTATAATAAAATTGTATGTTATGCATTTATGAGCATTTATCTAAAAAAAGAATTGATATCGTTTCATATATTATGAATAAGTAAAGAATTTAATGATAAATGTTGAATTTCAAAGAAGTTGTAGATAAGTGAATTTAAACTCATTTTGAATAAATTAAAACCATCGTTGAATTCATTAGAATACATTTGGATAACATTTTTGACTACATTTTTAAAAGCATTTTGATTCAAGAAAAACAACACATAACCGTCAACTGTCCAACAATGAAGTGTTCATACCTTTGGCTGACATTAGCCCTCGCTTTTTGTAAGTACACATGTTGTACAAATAATGATAAATAAAAAAGAACAACTTCCTTAAAAATAAGTTGACAAATTTGTTTGTTAACCCAATTGTTATTACTTTGTAACAATACTTATTAATTTAAAATTTTTTTAAGGTACTCTAGAGTGTACATCAGCCCAAAATCAAGGGTCCAACCGTTTTCAATTACCAGATGAAGTAATTACTAATTATTTAAATGTAAGTGTGCCCGATCTTGAACGCAGATGCGATCAAGTTGGGAACTGTTTAGGAGACAAAATACGGGTAATTCAGGAGGTAAGGCAAAATGCTGGTCAACGAATGGTAGATCATATTGCCAATATAATGAGTGAAAGGCCTTCAGTTAATGATCATGATTGGAATCAAGTTATACTTCATCGCTGTAGAAAAAACATACCTCTAGATATTTTAATTTCACTAAATGTACAAATCGCGGAGGCTTGCTCTCCAGGAAGCATGCATGTAACACCTAATACTGTTAATTCATTTCGTACTGCTTGGATAAATGAATTCTGCGACAGAGTAGCAAGACTGTAAGTATAATTTTCAATTTAAAGAATTACGCAAATCTTTTTCTATAACCAACTAAAATAAAATTTCACGTGTAAATTGTATTTTGTTTCCTTAAACATAATAAATTAATTATTAATAATAATTAATTAAACTCCATTAATCAAAATAGGTACAATTTATAAACTTGAATGAAAGAAATAAAACTCAATTTCAACTTAGAGCATTTGCTATCACAATTGCTATCAACAATTGTTATCACCTAGAAAAGGAATCTATCATAGAAAAAACAACATTCTTTTCTTGTTCAATAGCAGATGAAATTATTAATCTATATAATCAAGTATTCATTATTATTAAGAATATCATTTCAAATTTTTAGTGCAATGGAACGATATCAACAAATCAGAAATCGACACTAACAGTTTTTGAAGAAGAAAAAACTGTATCTAGGTTTCTTAATCAACCAGATAATTAGAAAAGTCTAATAAACAAAAGAAGATACACGCAAATTGTTAACTACATAAAGTCACGTTAGAAAACTTTTTGCACAATAAATTCAGTTTACTGAGAATCGGTAGTTTTATTTATTACCTCTATATATTGTATTTTAAAAACTTTTCTAGAGAAGAATAATTTTCTACGTTTTTGTTCAGAAATTTGTTTAAGATTTTTCTATAAACAAAATGATGATATACAGTAAGGAAGATTTAAAACCTGACAGTAGAAATAGCAAACATAGTCAGACCAACGCAGTACAAAAAGTCCAGAGCCAGCCAGTAGAAAAAGCAGGAAATGTCAAACCAACGAATAAAAAAAGATTTAAAATAAGACAATAGAAAAAGCAAACATAGACAGACCAACGTAGTAAAAAATTAAAATCAGGCAGTAGAAAAAGCAAACATTGTCAGACCAACGCAGTAGAAAAGATTTAAAACCAGACAGTAGAAAAAGCAAACAGTCAGACAAACGCAGTAAAAAATTAAAAACAGACAGTAGAAAAAGCAAATAAAGTTAGACAAACGCAGTACTAAAAAGAATTAAAACCAGACAGTAGAGAAAGCAAAAAATGTCAGACCAACGAAACAAAAATTTTTTTAAATAAGGCATCGGTATAGAAGGAGCAAGCTGCTTCATTCGGTCTGACAATTTTTGCTTTATCTACTGTCTTATTTCAAACCTCCCTTGCGGCCTTGGTCTGACTATGTCAGCTTTTTTTACTGACTGGTTTTAAATCTTTCGTCTCACTATCATTGTTTTTTCTACTTTTTAATTTGTTCTTACTACGTTGGTCTGACTATGCTAGCTTTTTCTACTGTCTGGTTTTAAATCTTATTGTATATGCAACAGCGAAAAGCTTCTCTAAGAAAATATATTACAATTGAATATATAATCATTATTGTTCATATTATTATTATCATTATTATTAATTGAAATTAATTAATTGTCGAATTGTAATATATGTCAAATAAAAATAATGTTTTCCTCGTCAAAAAAATTAATTTTCCTATTGCCATATTAGAATCTCGCAGATGTAACAAGTTTTTTTTTGTTTAAATTGCAAAGACATTTTTCGCGTTCAAATTTCACAATCCTGGAGACTCTTAAAAGCAAGAATGGCATGCCACTTACGAGCTACTATTCCCTAATGATTCTCGATTCTACTTTCCGGCACTCACCACTTGCTCTTGGGTGAAGCCGATCAGATCCTCAAATACATACACGTAAGTTCAGTCAAGTGTTCACAGAAGAAAGCCTTCCTGAGCTCTGAAATCTATTGGCTTTATGTCCACAGAGTTCACCTGATTTTATTGAATCACTCAGTTTAATTCATACTCTCTATTACACTCTCTAAAATCCCTAGCTACTTTCATTTCAATTCCTAATAATTTCAATAAAATTTTTAAATTTTCTTTTCTTTTTCTAGTTGTAAATTATAAACTGTATAATTATTAACTATTAAAAATAAGCTATTAAATATAAAAATCGTGGTTTTTACAGCTACACTGCAAAAATGTGCTGTACACTTTCGCTAAAAAATAATCTTTTAAAAATAAAAATTTTTAAATTAATTTGTTACAAATGTTACAAATATTATTTTTCTCTCACAGGATCATTTTCAAGAAAGTGACAGAAATGAAAATGAAAGGAGTAGATTAATAAAAGGTAGAATTTCTTTCAAAAACAAAGTTGCAAAATCAAGTTAATTGCACATTCCTCTTTTCACTGGATGTCACGATTCTCATTCTCCTAGCGAAACAGAATTAAATGTATTAATTACAGGCTTTTAACAGTGGCAAAGCTCGCCCTTTCAAAGTTACCCACTCCCCCTATTTATTATAACTCGATTAGCTGGAGCTTTTAATTTATCATTTCCTGACTGACTTTTCAAAGAACACCAGTTCTTTGTCCCATTCAAATTTCAATGACTTGTATTCTACTTTTCTCGAAGCATAAATTATAAATATGTATATTAAACTGTATATATTAAACAATTGTGAACCTAATACAATAACAGAAACATCGTCAAAAATTTCCATAAAAATTTAATTCTCTCACATGTAATCGATTAAAAAAAAAATGAGGAATTAAAAACTGTTGAAAGAATGAAGACACGTCAATAGAATATACACATGTATACACATAGGTATACACATGTGTTTAGAAGAAAAATTCTAATAATTCATTAAAGAAAATGTGACCGTAAAGCAAGAAATTGTTTCTCTACTCGAAATTCTGTCACTGAAAAAAAGAAGTATTGTTTTCAACCCATTTTTGGCTGGAACCGTTTACGTAAATGTCAATTTGGACTGATTTTAAGACCAAAAAATGACTTAGTCTTGTTTTGAGCAAGTTGAACTATAGTTCGGTGAATTTTACCTAAGAATTTATTGTAGTTTTTGTTGAAAAAATAATCGATAATCGAAAACGTCAACAAGAAAAGCCAAATATACTTATATGTATATAAAAAATAATTTGTAAATACGATTGTTTAAATTAAAAGATATGCATGTGTTGCTCTGTAGCCTATCAAAGAATAATATTCAATGGTACCTTGCAATTGACAAATAGGACGTGGAGATTGATTGAGTGTCGCCAATACAGATTCGCCAATTCATCTGGCCTCATTATCAAGCCATGTACACATGTCAAACAAAGAAAAATTTTCAATGAAGGGGTACTTGCAAATCCAAACCCCTAGCGTATATTAAATATACCTCTATATACCTATATATATATATAAAAGTACATCTATGTACTTATCAAGTGCCTCTGTCCCAGGAAAGAATAACGCGACATACGTGTCCGTAACCCTGCTAATAGAAAAATCGTGTAGCCTGTCAAACGAATGAATTTATTGTAAAACGTGACCATCATCTTTCGCACTTTTGCTTCACAGTTTACTAAAATGCCCCAGGTTTAACCCTTTCAAAAAAATTTTGTAATTGTAATCATAATATATCACCAAAATAATATTTATTTCAGAACTACTCTCTAAATCTGAAAGAGTGCGGATTTGTTTACCCTTTGAAATAGTAAGAAATTTGACTATTAATTTGTAGAAGACTACTAATTTTCTACTACAAATTAGTAGTTTAAATACTAAAATTACTAATTGTAAGTAGTAAGTAAAATAATTTACTATTTAAAATTAGTTATTTTCTACTACCAATTAGTAGTTTTCTACTAATTAATAGTCAAATTTCTTACTATTTCAAAGGGTAAACGAATCCGCAATCTTTAAGAGTAAAAAAACTACTAATTCAGATTTAGAGAAATAATAAAAATAATATTGAAATTGTATTTTGCAAAATATAATACCTATAATGTATAATTACACAATCAATGTAAAAACGAAAATTTTACTTTACGGAAAAGAATAAGAATTTCGCAGTGAAAAAGAATGAGGAACTGCTATGTAAGCTGAAGATTTTCACAAAAGGAAACAACTAGTTTTTATAATGTAAAACGAATTAGGTGATAAAGTCTAATTCTTAGTATTAGGCAAAATTATCAAGAATTTATTAGCATTAATTGAAGTATTCTTCGTTATTAGGATTTATGACCTGTTGTACAGGTTTTACAAAAGAATTAATACGTAACTAGTTATGGCGTCCAAGTTTGCTAAAAGAGAATTAGTACTATATACCGTGGATGAAACAGTAACGTAGTTTGCTGAATGAATAGCTTAATTAGAGATCCTGTCTATACCTAGATTCGTAAGATTGTGAATTAACTACCACTCAAAGTTCAAATCGAGATTTGTAATCTTTCATAAACTGCAACTTACTTGAATTTATGTTAAAGGCTATACAATTTTTTATTAATTTCATGTATTTCAAACAATACTTGTCAAATTCTGGCTATGATTAATTGAATTAATTAATCAGTCAAATTTGAATTAAGTCTTAATTTGAATCAGTTAAAATGTCACTAATTTGAAATCAGTGACACACTTTTGGCTATTTAATCAGTGAAAAATAACTGCAAATAAGTGAAATTTCACTGTCTTAACAGACAAAATAATACACTGCAAAAAATGGTGTTTTTGCAGTGTATATCACTGAAAACAGCGTATCACTAAACCTGAAATTTTGACTGATTTAAATTAAGAGAGCAATGAATCATTTTTCTTTTAAAGTGAAGAATAAAAACTCTGAATAACATTAAATGTCATTAAATAAAAACTCTGAATAAAAAAACATAAAGATAAAATAGAGGCTTCACGGAGAAAAATTGGAAGTTGAATTTACCTAATTTAGTTAAGTAAAATCTACTTAACATCACGTAAGTAATATTTACCTAACGTTTATATATTTAGAAAAATATAGTTAAGTATAATTCACCTAACATGTTAGGTGAACAATACCTAAATTATTAAGCAAATTCTACTTAAGTACTTAGGTGATTTTTACTTAAGTACTCTAACTCAACTACTTAAGTAATTTTTACCTAAGTTTTAGGTTCATTTCATTTGCGGTTTTTCTCCGTGTTAAGTCGATTTTGTGACTTGATTTAGAAAGTATTGAGCACAAGCTTAAAGGGCAAACTGTTGCTTCGAAGGAGCTTCAACAAGTAGATCTTTCTTTTCTATTACTCCAAAAAATGTGAAAAAATATTTCAAATTATCCAAGTATTTCTTTTTTAATTTTGAAACTTCTTACTTTTAAAATGGAATTTAATGTTAAAGACAAAAATATTATTCTCTCAATATATGCAGCTTAACAGTATATATCTATTGTATAAAACTGAAGTTTAGATTTAATCGATTTGTCAGGATAATGAGAATTAAAGTATTAGAGACTATTTTGAAAGTAAATTTAAATTTAAGAAAATTTGTGAAATAGTTTTGACACAGCCAACTGTCAATAGCAGAAGCAGAACCATCCTGTTAAAGTTACTGCTCTCCACTTTGTCGCGCGATATTGCACGCTAAGTGAATTACTTCAGTGGAATTGCATTAACTACAGAAAACGCTTACTAGCAACTGGTACAGGCTTTGAATTGTCCTTCTAATTTTTTAAAAAGACATTTTTCTGATTTTCTAAATTTTCCAAAACCAAATTACAGCTGGTTATTCTAAATTAACACACAGACAGGATCTAAATTAAACTTAGCTTTGATTAAAAAAAAGCACGATACTTTAACTATTCACATAATAATTCTTACAATAACATTTACGTAGACATTATTTCATTATTGAAAAGAATGCGAAATCTGCAAATCACAAAGAAACAAACTGATGATGCTTTGATTGTTTAGAAAAAGAGAAAAACACTATTTCTTAAGTAGACGTAAAAGTATACATACAAGTAAAAAGTAAAAGTAAAAGTATACATAAAAGTGTCATTTCTAGATAGAAAATGAGTTCCTTTCATATACGTTTACGCACAACCCTAACGCGTTGTAAGTTTCAATTTATACAGCCTTATTTACTTTATAGCTTCTTCATGTACAGTCACTAGTTTGTCGATTGCGAATATAAATGGGAATTGAAACCTAGAGGAAGGAAGAAAAGAAAAAACTAAAGACAGGAGGATCGAGTAAGAAGAGCTAAAATAAAATTACACGTTCGATCGAGATAAAACGAATTTATAAGCTACAGACCCCTTTTTGCAAGCCTTCTACCTCTTTTTCCTTTGCCAAGGCGCGAATGAATTGACATATGAATAATAGTATTTTCTTCATACAATTTGCAAGAGTCTTAATGGTGTTAAAATTCGAGACCATTCACTTCCAAGATTTTTGCTTTTAACATTACTTAATTGATTTATCTGATATTAATATTGATTCTCAAATCTTTACTCAAACAAATCACAATAAAAACTACACCATTATGTGCACAATATAATTATAATTAATAACGATGTACGTATAATAATTAAAAACAACTTAAAATGCCACATGGAAAAGATCCTCTTGAATTGAGACGAATAAAAATAAAAACTAGTATCCTATTTCTCAAAAGAAAAAACTTGTACGCTTTTTATTCTACTATCCAGCACGGGTATAAAACGATGCCCGATGTGCGACATTTCTACCCGGGAAGTAAAAAATGAAAGAATGTTCGTTTATGTGTACTTTATTATAAATAAAAAGGATTGATGAATGAAAAGAATCAAGAATTTAATCTGATTAACTGGAATTGAAGGTATAGACTAATAAAAGTGATTGAAGAGTCTCTAATAGCTTCATTTCGAAAAACAAGATGTTAGGATATAAGCCTTCTCAGTTACCGTTCTTGACGATACCGGTTATTACATTATTGTCGGTAATTACCGTGCAACTCTAGGAGTGAGAGAGTGTCCCAAGTCAAGTAAAGTACCGAGTACAGCTATGCAGATTGCTTTATAACCTTGTTACTGATCACTCTATTAACCTCACCGAGCTTGCACTATCAAGAGTCAAGAGTTCTGCGGCCTCTATAAGAACTTGATTTTCACAAAACTTGACATCAGTTCCATAACAAATGATTTTTATTCTTTATTCCCGTTATTTTTTCAATATATGAACAAAGCACGTTTTTAATATACCTATATATTTTTATGTAAATACAAAGAGAAGAAGGGGAAATTCGGAATGAACTTCATTTGGGCTAATCTGCTTCAAGTTATATTTCAATTATTATACCTATTTGAGACACTTTGCGAATGAGTGAATTTGAGTCTATTAGCGAATGTTAATATTTTAATATTTTAACCAACAAATTAGAAACGCAAATAATGTAAAAAGAATTTAACGCTGTTCCGAATTTCTTAACTTTGTAAGTCTTTTTCAAAAGTATATAAAAGTGTAAACATTTTTCAAACATATATCGCTTCATGTCGCTTCATAGCGTTATTTACGAGAAAATAGTCAAAACGTAAATATAAAACATAAAAACATGTAAATATAAAATATAAATAATTTTTTGTTAAATTAATTTGTTGGGTGTATCTTTTTACGAGAAATTTCGTGCTTTCCTAATTCCCCCGTATTACTTTATGTATATTAGGAATACCTAGTGTGAAGAATATAATAAATATAGAACAGTATGGGCAATTCATTCAACAGTCGCCAGTGATCTCCGGCAATTTTCTACTTGGTTAGGATCTAATACTTGTTCTTTTGAGCTTTTGATAATAGATTTCCTTTAGTGGTAGTGACACGTGGAAATGAGAATACTGATTAACCTTACAAGCTTATACATATACATACGTACACGTAAAGCATAGGGGCGACCAGAAACGAGAAACAGTTGTCTCAGAAAGATGTCAGAATAGATTTCTATACTATTAGGACAAAATGTCAGTGATATACTTCACGGCAAAGAGAATTATAGTATACGAAGAACATTTATATCAATGCAGCATTTATATCAATGCAGCATTTATATCAAGCTAATTATGTCACAAGTCTTATTGTGTATTTTAAAAAACGAGAAAATATTGTACGATTGAACACCAAATTTAAATTGTGAATACTGACTTCAATATATGTTCTTTTGTTTATATTGTATAAAGAATTATAAATCTGCATAAATCAAATAAAAAATACCTTTTCGATGATAATCTAAAACCTCATTTTCTCAATGAACAAATTGCACAGAAAAATCAAAATTGCAAGTTGCTTTTTATTTCTTCAACTGTTGAAATCCAAGGTGCTTTGAATTATACAAGTACATGCTTATAAAAATCCAAATACATCATCGAATAGAACTGTGTTGCATTAAAAATTAACAGATTTTGTGTGTGTACATTAATCGATTTTAAGACAACAGAAAAATTACGGAGAAATTTAAAAAAAAATTGAAAATCTGTCAATTTTCAATTCAACGCTGTTTAATTTCAAAGTGCACTTGGATTTTAACAAATATATGCCTGCAGAATTCCAATGCAGCTTGAAAATTAACAAGTTTCGAATTAAAAAATAATTTTGTTTTTCCTGTGATATGGAACTCACTAGATTTATGAAAATTATATTCAAAATATAATATTATTAAGTAAAGAATAAACTATATTTTTATTTAAAATGAATCATAACAAACAAATGTAAAATTCATATTTTCTTTCAGCACTTTTTTAAATTTTATATGATCTGTTTCGTTTTTAGTTAATTTTGTTTACCTCCTCTCTCGAATTGAATCCGTGAAATCTTCAATAAAAGAACTCCCTAAATCTGAATAAGCGAAAAGTATCTGGTAACCAACGCACAGAATATAATACACTGAAAGAAAATATTTAAGAAATTCCAATAAACACATTGTACATATTAATATAATAGTAACGATTTAGGGAAAACGGTAAAAAATTAGAAAAATTAGTATAAAAATATTAAACGTTAGAAAAGAAATTTCAACCTTTAGTAATTATATTAGAAACATCAATATAATTGTGTTGATGTTTCTAATATAATTACTAAAGCTTGAAATTTCTTTTCTAACGTT